>ML244232.1:637-48842 GCA_005239495.1 Nicotiana undulata
ATTTCTCGGGCTTGGGACCTCGGAATTCGATTCCGAGCATATGCCCAAGTCCCATATTTTCCTACGGACCCTCCAGGACCGTCAAACCACGGGTCCGGGTCCGTTTACCAGAAATATTGACCAAAGTCAACTATATTCATTCATTAATTATCCAAAACTCATTTTTCATCGACTTTTCACATAATAGCTTCCCGGCTACACGTCCGGGCTGCGAACGCATAACGAAGTGAGACTAACGGAGGCTCTCGGAGCCTCGGAACACAGATAAGGCTTAAATTACATAAGATGACCTTTTGGGTCATCACACACAGCTTCCCGGTAGTCCCAGCTACCAAAAACTTCCAGAACTAACCGACCTGATTTCTTTATAGCCAAGGATATGTAGGCAACCTCTGAAGCAAGGTTCGGTCAGAACTTTTTCAAAATGCTTCCAAAGCGGAGTACCAAACGGGCAAAAATTGCTTGTGGTTGCTCACTTTATCTTTGCCTGAAAACTCTTCATGTTCTCGAGCAAAGAGGGGCAGCTGTGAACACCCAATTTTTGCCCCGCATGGAAATTACTCCTTAAAATAATCAAAAATGATTTTTAATGAAAATTTAGGAACTTTTCTTTATTTTAGCTGCATTTCATGCATGTTTACTACTTTAAAATTATAGAAAATATCATAAAAATCGTCTCATTTTCATTTCGTGCCATTTAAGGTTAAATTGCATTTTTAGGATTTAGTTACATTATTAAATATATCTTCTGAAAATTAAAACTGCATCCGTAGGTTAATTAATCAATTAGTTGCACTAGTCAATCACTAGATAAAATAAATACATAGGCTAGCCAAGAAATATATTTAAATTAAAATTTGAGCCTAAAGTGGCTAAAAGAATGAGAAAAGAGGGGTGTCCAAATTGGGCCAAAATCAGTGGCCCAGTACCCCAAATTCAGCCCAATTCCCACACCCCAACCCAAATACCCACGACCCGCCAACCCGACCCGTTTCCCTCATCTATTAAACAAGACCTAAACNGTGGCCCAGTACCCCAAATTCAACCCAAAAACCCACGACCCCCCAACCCGACCCGTTTCCTTCATCTATTAAACAAGACCTAAACCTAAAAATAAAAAGGACCTAATCTCTAAGACCCCCCTGAGAAGGATCCGCCGTTTCCCCTCCCCTGTCTTCTTCTTCCCCCTTTCATCTTCCTCACCTATAGCTCCTTTCTTCTTCAACGAAAAACAGCCACCCCTCCATCTTCAACAACATAACACAACTCCCTCCTCTCAACACCTTCAGTTACCTCTCTTGTTTTCTGCCTCGCTTCCGTCATCGGCGAACTCACCGGAAACATGCGAGCAGCGACGCCTCACCTTTTCACATCTCCGCCAGCCGCTATCTCTGACTCCCGCACCTCGCCTGATACACCCGCACTCAAGAGATTACATATACGGGCTGGGAATTTGAAAAGTCTAAATTTCTGATTTGAAGAACAAAACAATAAAAAGGGACAGAAGAAAGGAGTCCGAAATTGCTCAAGTTGGTTACTACTGCTTTTCGAATTTATTTCTCGGAGTTTCTGGATATGTGTTCGGGTAAAAGTGTTGGGGTGTCGCTTCGTTAAGCTGCTGCTGATTCTTGACTCCTTAATTTCACCCATGTTTGGGTTTTCACTTAATTCTAGAGGAACTGGATGTTTCCCGGCTGGATTAGGCTACTCAATTTCGTTATCTCAGCTTAATCGGGTATGTGTACACACCCATGTTACTCCATTTGAATGCCATATGAAAAGTAAATTTGTTCATCTTTTAACTCGGCTCAACTGCATAGATCTATCGTGTGTAATTGATGATCTTGTTTTGAATTGTCTCCCCTGTTAGAATACAGAATTGTTTATCCTCTAATCATATTCAAAATGTTTAGATTTAGCATGTATAATTGCTAAAATGGTTCTAAGAATTCCTTCTTTGTTAAGCTTTGAAATTCTCAGCAGGTTGAAATTAGATATTCGAGTTGTTAGAGGTTAAGGGATAATTTGATGTTTAATGTTGATAATTAATCATTGTTAAAGTTTCATTTGTAATACCATAGATTTATCGCTTAAGTGTCTTGAATAATCTGAATGTGTTCATTTGAAATGGGCTCTGAAACTGAAATATGTGCTTTAGCTATGTTAAACTATTTTGTTTGTTCTGCATTCATTTTTATCTGTTCTCATAAGATGGAGGTGTAAGTATCTGTCGGGTAATTCTTAAAATATGGATGGCAAGCTGGAAGGTCAATTTCTTAACTTTGATTAGAATATTGTTATGGGTTGCTTGACTATTCTAAGTTTATCAAAGTTGCTGCGTGCCTTTTTGATTGCTATTTGCTGTTACGATTTAAGTTGTGTTCCTGCTGCAACTTTCAACTTCAAAGATTTATTTTCTTCTTTGTAAGTTCGTTTCCAGCTTTAGGTACATATCCGTAAAATATGTGTTTCTTTCAGTACAGTGATTGAAGCTTGTTCATGTTGTTTCTTACTTCTGCTATGCTTCTACTTGATTGTGATAAACTAAACATGTAAACGTATGACCTAATTAGTGTGCGTTCAGTTTGCTTGTGTGAGATAGGCTTAGAATCATGTCCTTTGTTATGAATGTATGTGTTCTCTTTATTAACTCACCATTTTATTGAACCGTATGTATATCCATGTTTCACCTCTGTTTGTTTAGGTAGGTTTCAGTGCTCCACTTCGATTTATGATATTAAGTCTTTACTCATGAATTTCTTGTCCAATGTTATTTCGTTTAGTTATCTAGTTGAGCCATGCTTATCCGCTAATCAGATTAAAAGTGTTGCTTGTGTGGTATTTTGAGGTTTATTCATTGCAGAGGACTAAGCATTTGGCGATTGTGGCCACTAGTTGGTCACAACCGTAAATTGAAGGAAACAGACCCATGGTAAGTGATTCAAATGTCACGGTGTTTGTTTTCTTATTCCCTGTTTTCTCTGGATGAATATTCGATACGTTTCCAATGGCCAGTTCTGGTCTAATTTGTATTTGAATGTCTAAAGGGATTCTTGTATAACTAGTAGGTAGTACATTAGGATTGGATTTCTAGTAGAAGTCAATTGAAGTTGTATGTGTCAATGGGACATGGATTTTGTAATTTCAAGCACAAGAAGGTGTACTGTGTAATTGGCAGTATAATCTTCTTATTGTTTGGAGTTTGAATCTGCTGCCTGTGGCAAACTGAGCATCTCTGTGATTACTAATTTGGTAAATAGCGTGAAAGCTAAATTCATAAATATCCAAACTGGTTTATATACATATCCCGTAAGCTAAAAAATACCTCTTTAGGTAAAAATTCCAAAACTTAGAGAATAATTGAGTATCGCCTCAAATAGGCATTTTTAATCGTCACGACCATAGTCATGACTATATAATCTACATTCGGGTGTGGCAACTCATGTCCCCGACTCCAACTCAAAACTATAATAAAATCACACATAGCAATCGCGGGTGCATTTCATGTGACGCGGTTGTGATGTGTCCAAAGTGCACGCTATCGTGACTTGTTTCAAGATAAATCCATAAATATTAAAAGCGGTTCAAAAGGTTTAAAAATTCACAATAGGCTAAAACACGTAAATAATTGGTCGCAGACAAATAAAAAAGAGTCAAAATTCCTCGGTTTGGGATTTTTAATAAAATCGGTGTCCCGGAATATCGTCAACAATCCGGGTGGCGACTCTAAAAACTAATAATAAATCCCAAAACCGAATAATGTCACTTTAATTGGAAAAACTCCCTTATTACCCCTTCATCAATACGGGGGTAGTGGAAAAAGGAGGTGTGACAAACACCATTTGATGACAGTTTCAGTCAACTCAAGACTCTAAAGGTCACAACAAGACTAGCCTCATTTGTGATCTGTCTTTAACCATAAGGTCGAAGGTAGATATGTTGGTGCCAAGTGAAGCTCTATTTTAATCACATTTATTCATTACTACTAAAACAAAAGAAAACAAAAACAAAAAGAAAAATAAAAAATAAAAAACTCACTCAATCCATTAAGAAGGTCGTCACACCGTCTATCGTAGGGAAGAGACACCCGGTTCGCACAATTTCCACCCCTGGAAAGAACCGTGGCCTTAAGCAAACCAGGGGCTTATTGACAGCGCAAAAAGGAAAAGAAGAAGTTACAAATTAAAAAGAAGCTACTAAATAAAATAAGAAGTTAGACTACAAATGGCAAAAGCTAAAGAAGTTATAAAGTAGAAAACGAAAAACAAAATGAATATGTACAATAGGGGATGAATATATACATATGATAGGGTACGAAATCCGAATATATACATACCAAAATGAAAAGTAAGGAAATGTAAATAAGAAAAAGAAAAAGAGTATTAACAGTTATTACAACCCAAAAAACAATCAGATTGTCTGAATTCATCAACCAACAAGTAGAGGCCACCCCCTCCAATAAAAACTAGCATTGTCCTCAATGCCATCAAACCAAAATATATAACAGGGGGTAGGGGTGAGAGAGAGAGTAAGAAGGAACTCCCTAAGGTGCCTCAGGATGCATAGGAGAAGGGTCAACAGGGGCAGATGAAGAAGGTGCACCGCCAGTGGTGATAGGAGGGTCCTGTGCCTATATGGAAGTCTGGCCCTCGGGATCCTCTAACTGGATCTCCATGTCCTCCGTCTGGGGAATGGCACCTCTACGAACTGGAGCCGGCGGAAGGTCTGCCTCATCCACAGCCGGGTCAGTAGGCCCGAACTCTCCTAGTAAAAGATCAAGGGGGATGTCCCCCGCATCAGAAATCTTGGCCATCTCCTTCACCAAGGATTTTTGAGTCTCATGCATCTTCTTCTGCACCTTCTTTGAATCATCTTGGGCCTTTTTCATTTTCTTCACATACTTTCCCAAATAAGTGATCTCCTTCTGTTGCTTCCCCAGTGTCTCCATGATCTTCTTATGGTTTTCCACCACGCTCTTCAATGTTTCTTCCAGAGTAGGAGGCAATGCAATGGTCGCTCGAGCTGACTGGGCTGCCACTGCAGAAGAAAGATTAGAAAGTCTAGAAGAGGTTACCTGCAGCCAGTTGGTGATATCAACTAGAGTCTGGGACACCTTCAGGACTGTCTGAGGATAGGTGGATGATGAGGGCACTGAGACTGGTATAGGTGCAGCAGGATCTGATAGAGGATCAGTGACAGCAGCAGCAGTATGCCCCTCAGAAGGAACAGAGCCTTCAGCAGCAGTGGAAGGCTCTGTGGCTATGGAAGTACTAGGGGCTGTAGAGGTGGAAGTTTTCCCTCTTTGCTTGGGGTTGTCTGGACCCTTCAAATGATATCAAGAGAAAGTTGTCCGGGGCTTCATAAATGTGTCAAAATCCCTCCCCTCAATCTCGTTGTCTCAAAAGTACATAGTCAGGAAATGGGGGAAAGGATAGGAGGACTCATTCTTCTTCACAACCCGCTCAATCACTCTGCACATGATGTTCCTGATGTTGATCGGGATGCTGTCCATAATAGCCCCTACTATCACCTTCCTGGAGAGGGGCAAATCACTATTATGTAGAACATGGTCTAATCTGCTGCATACAAATGTGGCCCATCCCCGGGCCTCAAAACTCAGAGTATTCCTCTTAATGAGGGTGCCTCCAACCAACCAGTCGGGAGTAGTCCCTGGAGCAGCAATGACTGAAGCCAACCACGGGCAAGCCAAATCTTTTTGATTGACCCTTTCCAAATACTGATTCTCATCAACCCTCCCAAAACCCGCATACTCATTGAAAGCACTTCCATTGTACAAGATCTTCTCGTTGCGAACTTTGGTGAGGTATGTGTCCTTTTTGGTGAAGGCCACATTTGTGTAGAACTCCTTCACCAAAAACTCATTTGCATCTATCACCCAGGTATTGAAATGGTCCCACCCCTCTCTTTCTAAGAACTGCTTTTTGACATTGGGATTTAGGGGTAGGAGGTCCTTGATGATGAAGGGCCTTTCTGGGATGAGAGATCTCCGAGGCCACATTTATCTGAACTCATGGTAGGCCGGTTCAGAGACAAACCGGTCCTCCTATGCCGCGGGGTTTCTGGTCCTTTGCATACCAGCAGCCTGTGCTAAGGTGTCTCCACCCCTCCCATCATCAGGGCCCTCGTCTGAACTCTCGAGGTTGATGGAAGGAGGGGCTGCTGATGAGCTGCCGACTGGGCTGCACCTGTGCCTTCCGGAGGAGTGGCCGAGTGGCTAGAGGCATCATCGGAAGACTTCGAGCTAGTGGGCTCGTTGATGAGTCTCCGAGGCTTTGATAATGCAGCTGCCAAAGCTGCCCCGCTCTGACCCTCCGAAGCTTCCCGGGAGGGAAAGTACTCACTGGACTCTGATTCTGAGGGACTTGCTCTTTTTCTCTTTTGCTTCTTCCCTATTGCTTGAGTTGGGCCCAATGGGTTTTGTTTCTTTCCCTTGCCTCTACCCCTTGAAGGGTCATCCCTCCCGGGTTGCTTTTTCGGTCCACCTCTAGATCGCACCATACTCTGCAACATGTAACACACATTGTCAATACATTGTATCTAAGCACCATAGAATTGCATAAGCAGAGAGTGAAACAGTGTGTTCAGGACCAAACCGATGTCAGTGAAAAAGAACCGCTGTAGCAGAAGTCAGGGGACTCAGACTACCCCTCTCTGATTTTTGGTCCGCTGCAGTGTTTGGCCACCGCTGACCGCGGAAATCTGGCCGCTGCAGCGAGATTTTGAATTGTTCCGAGAGTGAACTCTTTAAATCTCACAGCCGCTGGCCTAACTTTATTGACCGCTGCAGCGTTACATAGTACCGCTGTTAGCATATTTCTAGAACGCTGCAGCGGAACCTTCAATTTGACAACATCATGGAATGAACCTCCGCTGTTAGTGGAATTTTGAAATGCTGCAACGGAGGTCGGGCGCACAGTGCACTTAGGTTAGGGTTCATCGAAACTTGAAAAAAAATTCATGAAAATGTACGTGCACCCTTTTACCCACATAGAGCCCAGAAAGTATTACCCCACATTGTAGAACACACTACCAATTCAATTTGTAACATTAGGGTTGTATTTACTCTATACAAAAACAAATAAAAGGAAAATAAAATAAAATAACCTAAAACTAAGAACAATTAGTCAACTAACAAAAATTAAACATGAAACATACCAGTAAATGAAGTAGATGAAGGATGAAGTTAAAACTCTTAGATGAACAGTGAAAGGGTGAAAGCACAGTAAATATTAGGGTTTGGTAGCAAATGGGTGAAAAGAGTAAAAAGGATAGGGTCCCTCAGTATATATACTAGAGAGCTGGGACTCACGACCGCCTTAAATAGCGCGACAGCGGATTTATACCGCTGATCGCGCTTTTGGTCTTTCAAACCTGCTGAATTTTCACCTTTACTGCTGTAGCGGAATTCCATCGCCACAGTGAAGTGCACTCTGCGATAGAAAAATAGTAAACGCTGCAGCGGAGTGGAGATTCAGAGAGCTGTTTTTGGGACCAAATGGACCGCTGGCAGCGGTCGTTTCCCGCTGCAGCGCTTGGTCACCGCTGACAGCGAATTTTTGACCGCTGCAGCGGAATGTTGCTACTTTGCCCAGTTCCAAAATTTTCACCTGTACTGCACTCACCAAGTCCTGCGTCAACTTCACAACTGGTTAGTTCACAAAAAATCTATCCTACCAAAAACAACCAAAACAAAGAAACGAAAACATTTGGGTTGCCTCCCAAGAAGCGCCTGATTTAACGTCACAGCATGACGCATGTTACCATTTTCATCAATATTTCATCAAAGCCACCACGTGGCTATCTTCAAAGTTTCCAAGATAATGCTTGACCTGGTGCCCATTCACACGAAAAATCTCCCCATTCTTGTTTTTGAGATCAAGAGCACCAAAGGGTGTAACCAACACCACTTCAAACGGGCCACTCCACTTGGACTTGAGTTTGCCCAGGAAGAGACGAAGTCTAGAATTGAAAAGAAGCACCAAGTCTCCCACTTTGAACTCCCGGTCTTTGGCATATTTGTCATGGAGGTACTTCATTTTCTCTTTGTACAAAGAAGAGATAGCATATGCATGGAATCTGAACTCATCTAGCTCATTGAGGTGATCAACTCTAAGATTTGCAGTTGTATCCCAATCCAAGTTCAATTTCTTCAATGCCCATAGTGCCTTATGCTCCAATTCCACCGGAAGATGACAAGTCTTTCCATACACCAACCGGTAAGGAGAAATACCGATTGGGGTCTTGAAGGCGGTCCAGTAAGCCCAAAGAGCATATCAAGCTTCCGCGACCAATCAGTCCGATTAGCATTCACTGCCTTGGCCAAAATATTCTTGATTTCACGATTAGACACTTCAACTTGGACACTTGCTTAAGGATGGTACAGAGTAGACACTTTATGATTGACTCCATACTTGGATAGAAATGAATCAAAGGCCCTATTGCAAAAATGAGACCCCCCATCACTTATGATGTCACGGGGTGTCCCAAATCTTGTGAAAATATTCTTCTTTAGAAAACCAACCACACTTCGGGCCTCAGTATTGGGAAAAGCCACAGCTTCAACCCATTTCGAAACATAGTCCACCTCTACAAGTATGTAGGTGTTTCCACATAAGCTAACAAAGGGCCCCATAAAATCAATTCCCCAAACATCAAAGGTATCCACCTCAAGAATTATAGTGAGAGGCATTTCATCTTTCTTGGATATGCCGCCCATTCTTTGGCATTCATCACACCGCTTGACCAACTCACTAGCATCCTTTTACAACGTAGGCCAAAAGCAACCACAACTTAACACTTTTGAAGCGGTCCTTGCCCCTCCATGATGACCACCATAAGGTGAGGAATGGCATGACTCAAGAATTTACCCTTGCTCTTCTTCGGGCACATAACGCCGAATGACACCATCATTGCATATCTTGAATAAGTACGGTTCATCCCAATAATAATCCATGCTATCCCTTCTAAGCTTCTTCCTTTGGTTAGAAGAGATCTCAAACGGGACAACATCGGTGACAATGTAGTTGGAGATGTCCGCGAACCATGGCATAACATGCAAAGAGACGGAAAGAAGTTGTTCATCCGGGAAGCTATCATCAATCTCAAGCCCATCACTTGGTCTTCCTTGCTCCTCCAAACGGGAGAGATGGTCGTCAACTTGGTTCTCACTCCCCTTTCTATCAATGATCTCCAAATCAAACTCCTGAAGCAATAACACCCACCGCATAAGTCTAGCCTTGGAATCCTTTTTCATCATTAGATACTGGAGCGCCGCATGGTCGGTGTGAACTATGTATGACCTTGGCGCCCATAAGATAAGGACGAAATTTCTCTATTGCAAAGACTATAGCCAACAACTCTTTTTCGGTGACGGTGTAGTTTATTTGGGCGAAACTCATTGTCTTGCTTGCATAGTAAAAGGGGTGAAAGATTTTGTTCACCCTTTGGACCAAAACCGCCCCCACCACTACATCACTTGAATCACACATTAGCTCAAAAGGAGAGCTCCAATCCGGCACGGTGATAATTGGCATGGTGGTTAGCTTTTGCTTCAACAAATCAAATGCACTCATACAATTTTCATCAAAGTGGAACTTGGAATCTTTCTCTAACAACTTGCAAAGAGGATTCACTACCTTCAAGAAGTCCTTAATGAACCGCCGGTAGAACCCCGCATGCCCAAGAAAGCTACGGACTCCTTTCACTGAGGTTGGAGGAGGCAATTTGGAAATGACCTCGATCTTGGCCTTGTCTACTTCAATTCCATCCTTTAGATTTTGTGGCCCAAAACTATCCCCTCTTCAACCATAAAATGGCATTTTTCCCAGTTGAGCACTATGTTGGTTTCTTCACAACGAGCGAGGACTTTATCAAGATTGTTCAAGCATTCATCAAAAGAGTCCCCAACCACGCTGAAATCATCCATGAATACCTCTAGAAAGTATTCAACCATATCAGTAAAAATTGTCATCATGCACCGCTGAAATGTAGCGGATGCATTGCACAACCCAAAAGGCATCCTGGAAAAAGCAAATATCCCATAAGGGCAAGTGAAGTTTGTCTTTTCTTGGTCTTCCGGAGCTATCAAGATTTGGTTATAACCTGAATACCCGTCCAAGAAGCAATAGAAAGCTCTACCCGCAAGTCTGTCAAGCATTTGGTCCAAGAAAGGCAAAGGAAAGTGATCCTTGTGAATCACCTTGTTCAATTTGCGGTAATCCATGCATACCCGCCAACTAGTGACTGTCCTTGTTGGAATAAGTTCATTCTTTCATTTTGTACCACAGTCATGCCACCCTTTTTTGGAACACATTGGACCAGAGAAGTCCAAGCACTATCAGAAATTGGGCAGACGACCCCAACATCGAGCCACTTGATTATTTCTTTCTTCACAACTTCTTGCATTGCCTCATTTAGCCTCCGTTGGTGTTCTACGGAAGGCTTTGCTCCATCTTCAAGAATGATCTTGTGCATAAAAAATGCGGGGCTTATTCCCCAAATATCAGCAAGTGTCCAACCTATGGCATTCTTCCTCTTTTTTAGCACTTTGAGAGTAGAGTCTACCTGCAATTTGGTTAGGCAAGTATAACATGTAAAGTACGAGAAAAACCAAGAAATTCATACCTGAGGTGTGGTGGAAGTGGCTTCAACTCCAAGATAGGTGGCTCTTCAATTGAAGGCTTTGTCGGAGGAGTTTTCCGATTCTCCAAATCTAAGGATAACTTTCGAGGACCATATGAATAAGAACCCATGCCTTGTAGAGCATTGGTACTCTCGATCAAGCTATCCACCACAATATCATCATGATTCAATAAAGCTGCTTCCACGGGGTCTTCAACATTTATCATTGAGCTTGTTTCATCAATAATGACCTCGGTGACAAGGTCTATGAAAGAACATACCTCTGTGCTATTGGGTTGCTTCATTGACTTGCAAACGTGGAACACAACCTTTTCATCGCCCACTCGAAAGGTGAGCTCACCGGCCTCCACTTCAACTAAGGAATTCCCCGTTGCAAGAAAGGTTGTTCCCAAGATGATAGGAACTTCATAATCCACCTCACAATTCAAGATAACGAAATTCGCGGGCAAGATGAACTTGTCAACCCGCACCAAAACATCATCAATGATTCCTAAAGGCCGCTTCATAGATCGATCTGCCATTTGAAGACACATGGAAGTAGCCCTAGGTTGACCAATCCCTAAGGTTTTGAAAATCGAATATGGAATCAAGTTTATGCTAGCTCCAAGGTCGCCCAATGCCTTGGCAAAATCTGCGCTACCAATTGTACAAGGAATGGTGAATGCTTCAGGGTCTTCAAGCTTGGGTGCCATTGAGTGCACTATGGCACTCACTTGGTGAGTCATCTTTATAGTTTCGCACTCCATTGACCTTTTCTTTGTGACCAAGTCCTTCATGAACTTGGCATACCCGGGCATTTGCTCTAAAGCTTCAACTAAAGGAACATTGATGGATAAGCTTTTCATCATGTCGATGAATTTATTGAATTGGTTCTCATTCTTTTTCTTTGTCAACCTTTGAGGATAGGGAGGAGGAAGCCTAGGAAATGGTTCCTTAGCCTTTGGTACGACCGTCTCTGGTATATCAATTACGTGTTCCCTAGACGGGTTCACGTCACTTTGCAATTCCTCCTCGTGATCATGAATATCAATCCTCACTTCACTAGTTGTCGGCTCTTCCACCACATGCTCAACCTCAATCAGAACCTCATCATTTGGAAATTCATCATCATCATAAACAACTCTCTTTTTCTTTGAAGAACTAGCCTCACCACCTCGTCCACTTCTAGTGGTCACCGCCATGGCGTGACCGATATTGTTGTTGTTGTTCCCACCCTTGGGGTTCACCACTGTATCACTTGGTAGTGCTCCCTTCGGGCGTGTGTTCAAGGCTTGTGAGATTTTTCCCATTTGCACTTCAAAATTTCGAATGGAGGTGTTATGGGAGGCAAGCTGAGCATTCGAATCCTCATTGTGTTCCATCATTTTCTTGAACATTTGCTCAATTCTACCCATATCATTACTTGAGGAACATTGGCCTTGTGATTTATAGGGGGATGGATTGTTGGGTTGTTGGTACATCGGGGGCCTTTGAAAGCCCGACTCGGGGTTACCGTTACCACCCAAATGTTATTATTGTTTCCGCTCCAATTGTTGTTGTTATTGGCTCCCCATTGTTGGTTGTTGTTCCCCCAATTTCTTGAGTTGTTATTATTGTTCCAATTGCCTTGCTTTTGATTATTCCAACCTTGATTGCTCCCTTGATTGCTCCCTTGATTGTTCCTTTGTCCTTGAAAATTGTTGGCATACATGACATCCTCATCTTGATCATCATAAGAATCCTCTTGACTATACCCACTCGCTCCTTGGTCACATTGAACATTGTTGTTTTGCATAGGATTTCCACGAGGTGTTCGCTTGTTTACCAAAAGATTTACCCCCTCCATAGCATTCACTTGCTTCAGCCCTTGTAATTGTTGAAGCTGCGCCTTAGCAAGTTGATTCATGGTGGCGGTAAGCTCGGCAATTGCTTGCCCATGTTCTTGAAGTTCTTTGTGAAGGCCATTAACACCTGGATCACCCTGAGGCACATTTGCTCTACTTTGCCATGCTGACGAAGTGTCAGCCATTTCATCTAAGATCTCACATGCCTCATTGTAGGGTAACTTCATGAAGTTGCCCCCAGCCAATTGATTGACCACACACTGATTGGTGGTATTTATGCCTCTGTAGAAGATCTGTTGTATCATGGCCTCAGTCATGTCATTGTTTGGACACTCCTTTACCATGGTCCTGTAGCGCTCCCAAATATCATGAAGAGGCTCATTTGGCTCTTGCTTGAAAACCAATATCTCATTGTCATGTCCCGAAATCCCATCGTCGGGACCGTGATGGCGTCTAACGTTGAACCCGCTAGACAAGCCAACGTTCCGGTTAATATAACTTATTTCCTAATTATTAGGCATTTAAAAGAAAAGCGATAAGCGAGAACAAGTTTAAATAAGAGTACGGGAGCTATGAAATGCAACAACTTAAGTATTTGATATTACAAAATCCTTAGTAAGACCCTAGAACTGGTATCACAAATCCACGAACTGTCTAAGAATGCTAAAAACAATGGTCTGAATGAGCAAATACAATTGTCTCAGAACTACAATAAAAAGACAGAAAAGGAGATAGGATAGGAGGAGACGCCAAGGCCTGTGGGCACCTGCAGGACTACCTCAGTGTCGCATGTGTACTGAAGGATACTCCCTCGCTCAGTTCCCACTAGGTATGGTATCGTAATCTGCACAACATAACGAAGTGCAGGTGTAGCATCAGTACAACCGACCCCATGTACTGAGTAAGTGGCGAGCCTAACCTGGGCGAAGTAGTGACGAGGCTAGAACACGACAAATAACAAATATCTGTGCAGTTCAATAATGTATAGCAGGAATAATAACATGAAGTAATCAATTAGGTACAAAACGGGGGAGACATGCTGGGGAGAAAGGGGTAACAACTACCGAAATAATGGAACAAGACAACAACTGAAATAATTAAATAGCAACAAGAACTAACAACTCTGAAACAATAAGTAAACAGAAACCGCACGGCATGTTCCCTCGTGCTATAATATCACAAAAACACGGCACAGAATGTCCCCTCGTGCATAAATATCAGTAACACGGCACAGAATGTCCCCTCGTGCATAAATAAACAACATCACGGCACGGAATGTCCCCTCGTGCATAAATAAACAACAACACGACACAGAATGTCCCCTCGTGCATAAATAAACAACATCACGACACGGAATGTCCCCTCGTGCATAAATAAACAACAACACGGCACGGAATGTCTCCTCGTGCATAAATAATCAACAACACGGCACAGAATGTCCCCTCGTGCATAAATATCATAAAACAACAATTGACAGGAAAATCAACAATAAGAAACCTCAAATACACGGAATAATCAATAAGAGTAATACCGTCCCGATAAGGGACACAGCTATAACCAAACCTACACAAATATATAACTTACCAACATATTCCTCAACCGAACCATTACTCAACAGTGCTCATAACTGAGAATTTCCATCAAATAAATAACTACCAAATGATACCAAATCCATAAACACAGTAAACTTCAAAGATAATCACATAATTACTCATATTCGACTCATGGGCATGCTTGAACACAACATATAGGTACTCATCACCTCACCTATACATTGGAAATGGAATAAACATGTAGCAAATAGGACTCAACACCCATTCCCTCAAGCTAAGGTTAGGCCAAACACTTACCTCGACCCCAATAATCCAAATCAAGCCTCTAGCACCATTTTTCCTTTCGATCCCGACTCCAAATCAATCGTGTCTAGACATAATCGACTCAATAACATCAATAAAGGCTAAACAATTCAATTCCAATGCTTAATTTTAGATTTCCCAACATTCTTCCCAAAAATCCAAAAATCGACATCGAGCCTGCTTGGTCCAAAAATGCGAGGTTCGGACCAAAACCCGATCACCCATTCCCCCACGAGCCCGAATATATATTTTGTTTTGAAATTCGACCCTAAAACAAGGTCAAATTCCCAAATAATCAAAAAAGCTCTAACTCTACCCAAATACCCAATTTTCTACCTTGAATCCCATGTTTTTAGGCCTATAATCTAATAGATGTTGATGGAAATGGAAGAAAACGAGGTTAGGATTACATACCCAAGAGATTATGGTGAGGGAGTTCTTCAAAATTCGCCCAAGAAGGTGTGGAGAAGAAGACGGTTGTGAAAAATGGCAAAATCCCGTATTGATTCTGTTTTTGGACATTTAAAATAGCTGGATGAATTTCTTCTCCGCGTACGCGGAGGGTAGGTTACACAGACCTATGCGTTCGCAGTTGTGGGGCCGCGTTCGCACAGGGTAAAAGGTACCCAGCCCAGATCCTCTCTTATGATGTGCGTTCGCGACCTACATGGTGCGTTCGCATAGCTACCTCAGTCCTACCCTTCGCGTTTGCACCCACCTAGGTGAGTTCGCACTGAGCAATCCCACACACCCCCCCCCCCCCCCACCGGGTTTTACGTTCCCGATTTAACCCATCCGTTCCCATGGCNTGCTATACGTTCGCGATCTAACCTATGCGTTCGCATAGCACTAATTTCCAGACACCAGATGACAGCAATAACACCAAATTTTTTTAAGGTTTTTGCATTCCGACACTTACCCGAAACTCACCTGAGCCCTCGGGGCTTAAAACCAAATACACACGCGACCTCAAAAACATCATACAGACTTATTCTAGTAATCACAACACCAAAATAACTTCATAAACATCGAATTAAACCTCAAAATTAATGAAATTTCTCAAAACTTCTTAAACCTCAAATTTTGCATTTATGATCTGAATCACGTCAAACCAAGTCCGTTTCTTACCAAACTTCACGGATAGCACATATAAATCATATCGAAACTGTATCGAGATCCGGAACCAAGATACGAGCCCGATACCACAGGTTTCGCATCAAATTTCATTTTCAAAAACCTTTAAAATTTTCAGAAAATAATTTTTTTCTTTAAAAATTCATTTCTCGGACTTGGGACCTCAGAATTCGATTCCGGGCACACGCCCAAGTCCCATATTTTCCTACGGACCCTCCGGGACCGTCAAATCATGGGTCCGGGTCCGTTTACCAAAAATGTTGACCAAAGTCAACTTTACTCAAATTTCAACACAAAATAACATTTTCATCAGTTTTTCACATAACAGCTTCCCGGCTACACGCTCGGGCTGGCGCACGCAAATCAAGGTAAGATAGAAGGAGGTTCTCAGGACCTCGGAACATAGATTTAGCTAAAATTATACGGGATGACCTTTTGGGTCATCACACTCATCTCTAAGCGCCGCCATGTGACTAGGGGAGAAATTTTTTGCAATGAACTTGTCTGCTAGCCCATCCCATTTAGATATGGAGTGGTTAGGGAGTCTCTCAAGACAATCCAAGGCTTTCCCTCGGAGAGAGAAGGGAAATAGCCTAAGCCTCAAGGCATCCTCTAAGACGTTTGTTTGCTTGCTTTCCCAACAGGTATCCATGACGCCCTTCAAATGCTTGTAAGCATTTTGGTGGGGAGCTCCCGTGAAGTATCCACGCTGCTCCAGAAGTGTCAGCATCACATTTTTTATTTGAAAGTTGCCCGTCCGGATTCTAGTCGGGATAATAGCACTGGCGTACCCCTCGTTTGGAAGTACCCGAGGGCAACTATGGGAGGTGGAGGCGGGGAGGGTCTGGAATATCATCATTGGCATTGGCCTGTCAGCCCCGTCTTGGAGGTGGTACTTGGTTTAGTTCATCTTCTTCATTGTCATACATCTCCTCCCCCGGAATAATATTACCCAAAGGATCCGCCATGAGTACCTGAATTGATTCAACACACAAGTTAACAAAAGAAGGAAAGAAAAACACTCTACACCACTATTCAAGTAGATAATCAACACCGTTATAACTCCCCGGCAACGGCGCCAAAAAGTGATTGGCGCCCACCTATACCACTAAGTAGTAGAAAGGCAAGGGTCAATGCAGCTTTTACCTGAAGGGTCGGGATTGATTTCCACAGGGAGTTATGATTGTGGGAGTTGAGTTCCTAAATGATCTAGTGGTGTTTCATGTTTTTAATTGCACTTCTCATCAAAAGGTTTGGTGATTATACTACGGTTTAGTCTAAGTGAAATTACGAACTAGCTAACTAATATCTTTTTGAAGGTTTTCTTAATTGATAAAGGGACTAGGGCTATGACTTCCTCCTAGGTGAGTACTTAACGGGTCTAAAATCTAAAATGACATTGTGAAATGAGGATTAATGGCATAACCTCATGTTAAGGTACTCACCCACTACCTACGCTGTAATATGGGTAACTTTACCCAAATTGCTTTCTCAAGCACAATTGGGTGTTTCAATTGACCGCATGAATTGGCTCAAATCGAGTTTATCTATCTCTAGCATACACCATTTTATTGGGGCTATCAATCTCTTGAATTTACCCCAATATTTTGTTAGCCTAATTACCTAGACTTGGGTCATCTTTCTCAAGAGTAACCATACTCATTAAGGCTTGAATTAGTGTTTGCAACCACTAATTCTGAGATTTATGCATAAATCAGGCTAAATACCAATCACCCATACACAAAATCACTCTAAAATTGAAAACCCATTAATTACCCACACTAGGGTTGGGTCACAACCCTAACTAATGGGTCTAGCTACTCATGGTTGAAGAAGAAACACAAGTAGAAGATGAATTTAAGCTCATAATTGTAAATTACAAGATAATAATTGAAGAACTAATGTTAAAGCTAAGCTAAAATGACTCAAAAATAGCTAAAAGTACTATTCACGTGTTCCTTAAACGGCTGATAACCTAGAAAATGAAGAAAATATCTATTTATACATGGCTGAAAATACTGGACAAAAATGCACCTACGGAGAATCCGCTCCCAGCGTAATTCTGAGTGCTGGGGCTAAGAGGCTTCCGCTGCAGCGGATTAATGACCACTGCAGCGATTTTGCACTTTCCAGAGAAGTTCTCTAATTCTTCAACTTCGCGTCCAGCGGAATACTGAAACGCTGCAACGGTGGCTGGAGTGCGGCAGCGGAATAATACCGCTGACAGCGGAATCATGAAATCCCATCTTTGCCAACTCTCTGAAGTTTGCCAACCGCGTCCAGCGGATAATTGAGCGTTGCAGCGTTAGATGGACCGCTGCAGCGGAAAAGTGGCGCGAACCGCGCTTTGGATGGCCTTGAAAAACAGCTCTCTGAAGTTTGCGGGGCAGCGAAGAGAAATCCGTTGCAGCGAAGAGACAAACGTTGTAGCGGAAAAGTGGGCGCTGCAGCGGTTTAGCTGGGTTCTGGGATTTTGCAAGTTCTACTTCTTTTTGAGGTCTTTTGGATCAATAATTACAAATCAACTCAGTTCCTGCAATTCAAAACACTTGCATCAAAATGTGGGGTTAATTAGGCCAATTATTGCCTTAAAAACCTAAGAAAAAGGGAGTAAATAGTCCTACAAATCACTAGTTATCAGTAACCATGCTCCATTTCTGCTTCTGATGTGAAAGCTAGCTTCATTTTTAACTTTTTGGTTCCTCCACCCTCATGAATAATGTTTTTAGCATGTTAATGCAACATCAGGTCAATATCTTGACAATTCATTTCTGTTTCCACTCCTATATGTCTTATCATTTACCTTTTACGGCCCACCCAACCAACTATGTACCATTTCATCTACCAAACATAAATTGCAGAATCACTACTTGCTGAAGGACTAAATGTTACTTAGTGTTCTTGACAAAGATAAGAAAGTTACATAAACTTGTCTTTTCTGCTTGCATCTTAAGTAAACTGAACCTATGGATTTCTCAATTACCTTTTGTGGTAAATCCTTTGATGCATGGCTCAATCATATTTTTCTGTTATCTGTTGATTCTCTTCTATTGATCATCCTGTTAGTTGTACTAGCTTGTAATGTAGTATCATTGAGGAAGTTTTTGTGTCAATCAAAAGGTCATCGAGTTTCTAAGTTGTCGATTTGTTCAGCCATTTTCAATGGATGTTTGGGCTTAGGATACATAGCCTTGGGAGCATGGAAGCTTAAAGAGCAACTCCATGATCAAGAATACGAGACTTTTCTGCGTCTACATCGATGGATCGTGTTTCTTGTCCATGGCATTACATGGTTATTTGTAAGTTCAATCATAAGTCTATACAAGCAGAAAATTATCCTCATAGTGAAGCTTTATTCAATCCTTGACTTGTTGTTAGCAGGATTTCTTTGCATAATATCTGTGTGGAAATGTATTAATCATGACCATGTAATTGGAGGTGAAGTGATATTAGATGCACTATCTTTATTAGGAGCCATTCTTTTGATCTGTAGGTACATTTAAGGAAAGTGATGAATATGACAATTATGGGGGTATTGATCATTGTGATGAGACATTTTATAAGCCTTTACAATGTGAAGATGGAATTAGTAATGATACTACTCCATTTACAAATGCTGGATTTCTTGGAAAATTTTCATTTTCGTGGCTGAATCCATTAATGAAGAAAGGTAAAAAGAAGACTCTCGAGGATGAAGACGTACCTCAGCTAAGATCAGCAGATGGAGCAGGAACATGTTTTAATCTGTTTAATGAGCAAGTGAATATACTAAAAAGAAAAGACCCTTTAAGAAAACCTTCTGTACTAATGGCATTACTCCTCTGCCAGCAGAAAGAAATTTTCATATCTGGGATCTTTGCTCTGATCAAGATATTAACACTGACGACAGGACCATTATTTCTTCATACCTTCATTGAGGTTGCTGAAGGAAAAGAAGCTTTTAAGTATGAGGGGCAATGGTGCTTCAGGAGTAGACTGATCGGACTCCAAGTCAAATCATCGCTTACTGCAGCTATCTTTCAAAAACAACTCCAAGTCTCAAATGCTGCTAAGACAACTCATTCCCCTGGCCAGATAATGAACTATGTCACTGTAGATGCTCATAAAATAGGTGAATTTCCCTTTTGGTTTCATCAGATATGGATAACGATTCTTCAGCTCATACTAGTTTTATGTGTAATATACTATTCTATAGGGCTAGCTGCATCTGCAGCATTAGTGATTGTGATATTAATTGTACTAGTAAATTCCCCATTAGCCAAGTTGCAGCTTAAGTATCAGATAAAAGGCTAAAGGCCATCACAGAAGCGCTTACACATATGAAGGTTCTCAAGTTATATTCTTGGGAGCGACATTTCTTGAATGAGATAAACAAGTTGAGATCTGAGGAAACTAAGTGGCTATCATTAGTTCAAACACAAAAAGGATACTACCTTATATTGTTTTGGTCATCTCCTATTCTGGTCTCATCTGCCACTTTTGTAGCTTGTTACTTGTTTGGAGTTCCTCTCAGTGTCAGCAATGTTTTCACATTTCTAGCCTCTTTAAATCTGCTTCAAGATCCCATTAGAAAAATCCCTGATGTTGTCGGGGCATTTATTGAAGCAAAGGTTTCGCTGTCAAGAATTGTGAAATTTCTAGAGGAACCTGACATGGATAGAAGGGATCACATGAAGCAAAGTCCGGATGATTTGAATATTTATATAAAGTGCACCGATGTTTCTTGGGAGATGAATTCTTTAAATCCCACATTAAGGGACATGAATCTGGAGATTAAACATGGTGAGAAAGTGGCTGTTTGTGGTGAAGTTGGCTCTGGGAAATCTACGCTAATGTCTCTCATTCTTGGAGAAGTTTCATACATCAAAGGCACTGTAAGTCTTTTCTTTTTTGTGTGTACCTAATTGATTTGGTAAAATAATAATACATATGGGCGTAATCAGGAAATGTTACTGCATTTTGCAGATTCAGGTTTATGGAAAAATAGCTTATGTTTCTCAGACAGCATGGATTCAGACAGGAACCATAAAAGAAAACATACTATTTGGATCCAATATGGAACCACAAAGGTATCCACAAGCTCTAGTAAAGAGTTCACTAGTGAAAGATTTGGAGATGCTTCCATTTGGTGATCTAACTGAGATAGGAGAAAGAGGTAACAATTCGTTTAGTATTTGTCTACTACTTTCTTTTTGTAATATTTTATCACTTTTAAAATATTTTGTTTTAAATTTTTCTATTATTTTCAATAATATTGTCTGAATTTTAATGAGTAATATTTTTATTAAATTAAAGGGACTTATACCGTCTTCGAATAACTTTTTTGTTATGTATTTTTCGTTATTACATTATCCAATGTTTAGTATTATTACATTGTAAAAAGAAATATTTTTTAGCATATTAGTTCGTTTAGTATTTTTGTCACCTACTTTCTTTTTTTAATATAATAAAAGATATATTTTTTTACTCTTAAACAAGATTTTACTTTTAAATTTTATTCTATTGTTCTCAATAATATTGTCTGAATTTTAATGAATAAATAAACTTTTTATTTTAAAAAATAATTAAAAAAAATAAAGAAATAAACTAATCTAAACCA
The DNA here is from genome assembly GCA_005239495.1 of Nicotiana undulata. NCBI lineage: Eukaryota > Viridiplantae > Streptophyta > Magnoliopsida > Solanales > Solanaceae > Nicotiana > Nicotiana undulata. Next base: position 21,712 of record ML244232.1, read on the forward strand.
GTCCTAACTCACGTTTGAGTAGTTAAATTTATCTAGTTAATTTTTTTCTGATTTCTTTTTCATTTTTTAAAATAATTTTTGAATATCCATATTTGTTGGAGGTTTGTTCTAAAATTTGACACTTGTTAAATATTTGTCGTTACACTTGATATCATCACAATGATTTGCTTCTCGTATTCTATATAGATATATGTTTAGTATTATTACGTTGTTAATAGAAATTTTTATTAGCATACTATTTTATTAATATTTTTGTCTCTATTTAAATAATATTTTTGTTTCCTACTTTCTTTTTGTAATATAGCAAAAGATAAATATATTTTATTACTCTTGAAATATTATTTTGTTTTAAATGTTACTTTTTTGTTCTCAATAATATAATCTGAATTTAAATGAATAAAATCTATATTAAATTAAAGGGACTTATATATCCAATATTTAGTATTATTACATTGTTAATAGATATTTTTATTAGCATATTACTTTGCTTAATATTTTTTATTTCTATTTGTAATATAATATTTTTATTATATTCTTGATGAGTGAATCTATATATAAGTATAAATATAGATATAGATATATAATACAATTAATCAAAAATATTTTAGATTATAATTTTATAGTGCCAGATAACTTTTTCTCAATATTATTAAATTAATACAATAATATTCTCTCTCTTTTAATGGAAAGAAATAACTATTTGTCTTGTACACATTTTTTAAAATCAAGGCATCTAATAAACACTCAGAATTTTTAATTTTGAAGAAAAAAGGGAAGACTTAATTTGTAAAGTGATGCTAATTCTAGAGTACTCTTTCATTTATCTTATTATATCGGCAGTTAATAATTTAGACTTGGAGTAGTTGTGTTTTTCGAATTTTTAGGTTTAATAAAGCATTTGAAAAACTGTTCATGTTGTAGTAAACTGAATTGGAGGGTTTAAGATTTTTAAATTTTTTATTTAGTTTAAATTATTGTTAAATATCCAAATTTTGGAGGCTTCTTCCTAAAATTTGACACTTATTGAATTTGGTTGTGAAACTTGACATTTTTGGAGTGTTTTGATATTCTTATTCTCTATATTCTAATATTATAATTATAATAATAACTATATATATATATATATATATATATATATATATATATTAGGAAGAAAACTACTCCTCAATTTGAATTGGTAATTTTTTAATTTTTCTTATTTTTATTTTTTATAGGTATTTAAATCCAAAAATAATGACCAAAAACTAACTATCAACTAAATAACTAATTATGCCAAGTGGCTTTTTTTTAGGCTGCCACTTGACTTAAGGAGAGGGCTTTTTTCTCTCCTTTTAATAATATTTAGTTTAAATTATTTTTAAATATCCAAATTTTGGAGGCTTCATCCTAAAATTTGACACTTATTGAATTTTGGTTGTGAAATTTGACATTTTTGGAGTGTTTTGATATTCCTATTCTCTATATTCTAATTCTAATATTATAATTATAATAGAAACTATATATATTTCCTCAATTTAAATTGGTAATTTTTAAATTTTTCTTATTTTCGTTTTTTATAGATATTTAAATCCAAAAATAAGACCAAAAACTAATTATTAACTAAATAACTAATTATGCCAAGTGTCTTTTTTCTAGGCGTCCACTTGACTTAAGGAGGAGACTTTTTTTTCTCCTTTTAATAATATATAGATATAGATATAGATATGGATTTTGTTTAGTTGATGTCAAAACTGGCTCTAGTTAGATTTGTCCATAATTCCATATTGGAGGTCACTCTACTATTTAGTTTGATATATATATATATATATATATATGTGTGTGTCTGTGTGTGTAAGATAGTTAAATAATTTTGTATAATTTAACTTTTACATTTCATATAATTAAATTTACAATAAAACTTAAGGCAAAAAAAAAATTTAGTTAGTCGGCTGAAACTAATTGTATTTGCTAACCAAAAAAGTGTATAAAATATACACACACACATAAATATATATATATATATATATATTTATGTGTGTGTGTATATTTTATACACTTTTTTGGTTAGCAAATACAATTAGTTTCAGCCGACTAACTAAATTNTAGTTGGCGGGTGCCATAATTTCCTTTAATGTACTTTATAATGACTAATATAAAATTTGTTACGAACGTTTTTTCGATTTTTTTGAGTTGATTCGGGTCAACCTAATAGGTATTTTTTATTTGAAAATTACATCTCAGATATAAAAAAAAATGTGATTAGATTTTTAAAATAGGATCACACCTTTAGTATAACAACATAAGTAAAATCAACATTTTCACTGAGAAATTACATATTTTCTGTATATTAAAATTAATTTACACAAGTAAGATAACATATTCAAAAAGAGAGTTACATTGGAATAAGAAATTTTAAAAAATATTTTCCATAGATAAATTATACCCCATAAGCATAAATTAGATAAACTATAATTTTTCATAAATCACATATTTTTTAAGTAATGCTTACGAAATTATAGTAAAGTGATTTAAATTATAGCTAACAACCATCACATAACGTAATTTTTTTTGATATAATAAAAAAAAATGAAAAAAATTTGATCTCAATCCAAAATTCTCATTAAGACCCAATCTTTTGGATTTGAAAGAAGAAAATTCAAAAATTTAATTAAGAGGATTTCTTATTTTATATATAATTTTAAAGTTTAGGAGTCTCTTTTATGAGTGTTCTTGCTAGAGATCACATACAAAATAAAATAATACAGTAGTGAAAAGAGAAATGACTAGGACAAAAGGAAATAAAAGCCCAAAGAAAAGAGAAAGTCAGACAAGGTTCAAGATAAATTCAACCTGAATTTTACATATGAGAAAAGCTTTCAAAAAGGTCTACCAGCCATGGCACCTTTGTCTAGTTTACGGTTGCGGGTGACAAGGATCAGATAACTAACCATATATATATATATATATTCTAAAATTTCACAAGTATTGAAAAATACAAGTCTGCCCTACTGTCTGATGAAATGTAAACAAACATAGCAAAAGAAAAGAGGAACTCAAGGTGCTGCCCGAGAAAAGCATCAAGGAGAGCAGCTCACCGAGAAGTCCACACCAACTGTAGGTCAGGGACGAATACCCAGATGCACCTGCCTCAAAACCTGTACAATTAAGTACAGAAGCGTAGCATGAGTACATAAACAAATATGTACCCAGTGAGTATCCCGTCTAATCTCGAAGAAGTAGTGACGAGAGGTCGACGTAATACTTACTAGGGTCAAAACTAAATAACATTATAAATTAAAGGCTAGGCGGGAATAGCAGTCGTAGCAATCACAAGGACATGAAATATCAGGTATAAATTTGTAATTACCTTTGCATGTCAAATTTCACTAACACATAATATACCAAATCTCTTTTTTACATGAATCAATTTATACAAGTATCACAAAACTCCCAGTCAAAATATATAGCACATAGTATGCCGAAAGCGTACGGTCGAAGCGTCGTGAAAATAAATGTGCACTGCCGAGGGTCGAACGACTCTAACCATAGATGCGTCTATTACCCCGCTCGCGAATCGAACATGCGACGCAGTTGACATAATGATAGGGATATCCCGCTCGCGAATCATACATGCGACGCGGGTGCTCGTATACATACACAGAATTATCAAGAATCCAGGGATGTAATCAGAGATTATACTTGAAGACAAGAATTTAAGCAATGTAATTTTTAATGTAACTTCCTAACTATTTTCATACCAATTTAAGGATACTAAGCAACTAAAAAATATATTTAAAGTCACCTATAAAGCACATAAAAAGCATGCTTGTGAGTCCTAAAACTACTCAACATAACATGATAGTCGCTACGCACGGACTCTCGTCACTTCGTGCGTGCGTATCCCCCGAAAATATGGACATGCATTTGTTATAATCACCTATGGGGACAATTCCCTCTTACAAGGTTAGAAAGGAGACTCACCTCGTGCCGAGCCTACTTTCCGGGTCAAGAACGCGCCCGAAACTCCAAACTCGTCTCCCAAGGACTCGAAACTAGTCAAATATGGTATACATGAATTAATCTATGCTCAAAAGTATGAAATTTACCTAATTAAGTAGTTATTTCAACCTACTTTGAAAATTTTCCAAAATACACCCCGGGCCCACATGCTCGGATTCCGGAAATTCTCGAAGGAAACACTTACCATAACCTAAAGATCATTAATATATAGTTATTGTATGATTTCATAGCTAGTTAGTGGGTAATTCCCCAAATTTCATGAAGCCCTAGGTTTTTACTCTAACCCTTGATTTTCACTAATTATGAGGTTAATCTACCTAGGAGTTCATGTTTTAAACTAACATTAAGGTGGAAATTATACCTCTTAGTAGCTAAGTCATTTGGCTTTTTTCCAAGCTCTCAAGGTCGTCAATGGAGGAAGAAATGGGGTGAAAATGATCATTTTCCGTTTTAAATAACTTACTGCCTACAGGGATTCCACACATGTGGCTCAAGGACCACCCTTGCGGTCTCGCATCTGCGAGGATAACCTCGCACCTGCGGAAATGGGCATGGGGGCCTGGGCTCGCACCTGCGGAGAGGAGCGCGCACTTGCGGATTATTATCCGCACCTGCGAGAAATGGCGGCCTCACCTGAGGCCGCACCTGCGAGGCAAGGACCACAGGAGAGGTCTCGCACCTGCGACTGGGCAACCGCGGGTGCGGTCACACCAGCAGCTGTATTTGCTGGTTTTTGGCCTCGTTTGGTGCCCGAGCAGCACCTGAGCCCCCGTCCAAATATACCAACAAGTCCCAAATCATAATACGAACTCGCTCGAGCCTTCAGAACACTCAAAACAACGCTAAAACTAAAAATCATACCCCAAAACCCCTAAAATCAAACTTAAGAACTTTAAGTTCTGGAATTCGCTAATAATGCGCCGAACCGATCTATACTACTCGGAATGACACCAAATTTTGCAAGCAAGTCATAAATGACATGACGAAACTATTTCCGGTCTCGGAATTCCGTTCGTACCTCGATAACACAAAAACACGTTCCAAACCTCAATTTGAACTTAAGGAAACTCTTATTTCGCTATTTGGCGCCGAAACGCTTCCGGGTTGTCTAAAACTCCTTACGGACATGCGCACAAGTCCGAAATTATCATACGAATCTACCGGAACCGTCGAAACTCGATTCCGAGGTCGTTTACTCAAAACGTTGACCGAAGTCAAACTTGACCTTAAAGGCCATCCTAAAGGAACTAAGTGTTCTTATACCATATCAAACTCTTCCAATTCCCGAACCACCCGTCTTCACAGGTCATAAATCATAAAAAGCCACTACGGAAAGTTTCATTTAGGGAAACGGGGTCCTATAACGCAAAACGATCGGTTCAATTTACATGTGGTATTTTTCTATTTAGTCCGTTCCTAAATGAATGACACATTTCTAAATTTAAAAATAATTTAACTTTAAACTCTTTGTTTTACCAATATTACCTTTAACGAGACACTTTTATAACCACACAAATGTCATGGCCCCACAAAACTTTTACCCCTTGAGCTTTTAAGCTGAATACATTCGGAGACACTTAAAGTTGGTATGATTTTTCATTTAGACACCTAAACTCAAGGGTATTCATATTGAGCACTTATACTACCCGAAACATATTCCAATTAAGCACTTCTTTGACACTCAGCCAAACTTATAAAGTTTGTGCAATGCACTCGTTGCTGACATGACGAATGACGAATAAAAAAAGGATATATATTATTTTGAGTAAAAAAAAAGGAAAACCTATGTTAAATCTATTTAATAAACAAAATAAAAATATTATTCTAAAAAATAAAAGAAAAAATTAATTTACACCCAATCAGGAAAGAACACAATTAAAAAAAATGAGACATTGGTGTTCTGAAAATCAGTGGTCTTGGTGTTCTTCACTATTTTCATGTGTGTTCTTGTTCCAAGCACGATTTTAATCCAAATTTTTAAGAGAAACTCCTCCAAATTTGTTATAACTTCAGCTAAAGATGCCTCATGACGACCCAAAGACAACCCCAATATTAATTTCCCAAACTTGTTAAATCAAGTAACTCATTTTAAACCTTCAAGCTTTTTAAAGATCTCATGAGTTTAATCAATGGTTCTCCAACCCAGCGACCCATCTTTTCTTCTTCTTCTTCTTCTTCTTCTTCTTCTTCATTTTAGTCTCAGTTCTCTGCTTCTTCTTCTTCATTTCAGTTATGGCGGTTGGGCTGGAGGTGGCTGGGTTGGAGTTCTGGCGGCTATGGTCTTGGAGATGAGTCGCTAGCTGCCGGCGATGAAGTCCAGCGGCAACGTGGTGTCCTCCACTTCAGAAGTAGCATTTGATTCCTCAAATTGGATAAAATGAAACTACATTTGTCCGGTTGACAATTGGTTATGGCTGTAATTGGTGTTCCAAATTTTAAGTGTTCTCTTTCATCAGAGTTATTATTCTGCTGTTTGGGATCCTATAAAGAAATTGCTTGTTTTGATCCAGAACCTGCTAAGCCTTTTTAGGGACTTAGATTTAGTTTTAGTAATTGGTTTATCTTTCTCTTTTTGAGTTTGATGTTTAGATATTAAGATGATTGAGATTTGAGGGAGAAGAAGAAGGAAATAAAAAATAAAAAATCTATTTTTGGGATCTTCACGCGTCTATATTGAGTGAAACTCACTTTATGTGCCAACTCAGCAAGAAGTGCTTAATTGGAATAAGTTTCGGGTAGTATAAGTGCTCAATAGGAACACCCTTGAGTTTAGGTGTCTAAGTAGGCGTTTGGCCATGCATTCCAATTTTTTTTTTTTGGAATTTGGAATTTCAATTGAAGATAAAGTTTGTGTTTGGTTATAATATTTGCAACATATTTGGATACCTTTTTTTCAAAATCATGACATATGATTTATACCCCACAACTTGTAAAATATATCAAAATCACCACAATTTGGTTATCCTACTTGAAATAAACAATCAAAATGCTATTGTTCAACATAGAAGATGCAAAATCAATATCATATTTTTTAATTCTACTAATCTACTAATACACGGAGAAGGAATTTAAGCCAAAACAACATGAATATGAACAAGTTCTTCTTTAATATTGGGGTATATCAAGAATTCAATAAAACCTACCTATTTTAAAAGATAAAATAAAAACAAAAGATGGATTAATTGGCTGCTTGCATCACCAAGAATTTTAAAAGACATGCGCGTTTTGTGTTTCTATAGGTAGTTGTAGGTTAATAGATGCTGGGGTCATTGTATAAATTTTAAATGTATAGGGTAAATTTATAAAATTAAAAACTAGCGAAAATGCATTTTCAATTGAAAAAGTGGTAAGAACCAATTTTTCAAAATTGAAAATGCATTTTCAAGTGAAATTGGAAAAAAGGTGTTCAATTTGATAACCAAACATTGTTTTCAAAAAATGTTTTGGAAAAAAGTAAAAAATTTGTATGTCCAAACGGGCTTAAAAATCATGCCAACTTTAAGTGCCTCCTTATGTATTCAGCCGAGCTTTTAAGATCACAAGTTTCAAAAGTCTTTTTTCAAACTCCGTGTCGAGTCAAACTACCTCATCTAAATTGAAACAGATGGAGTATTATTTTTTGAGACGGCTAAAAATATATTCCATCCGGTCCACAATAAGTGACCAATTTGCTTTTGGCACGCCTATTAAGAAAATATTAAATTCTATACAAAAATACCTAGTATGACTAAACTACCCTTAATTAAATATCTAATGTGAGAAGTAAGAAAACCTTTTAGGGATATGTACATAAGGGTTATTTTGTAAAAACAAATTAAATTTTTTCTTGATTATATAAATAAACACTTATTTTGGATCAAAATAAAAAAGGAAATTGGTCACTTATTGTGGACAGGGAGTATATATTTTTTTTAAATTATTGGTTGACACCCTAAGCTTGAGGCTATCACTTTACCCTATGCTTCTCCATAACTTTTCCTTTTGTGCAATTAGGGTGATTAGTATATAACACTTCCGCTTTTTAAGTTTTACTTTTCCAATATAGTTACTACTTACAGAAAAAGAGTTTCTAAACAAAGAAAAATAAAGTAGACAATTACTCATTTATTTAGGAATTTCAAATCAGTAAGCCAAAAACTCTTTCTTTTGTCAAACTTCCAATAACTTAGTAAAGAAAGCCGTGTTTAACGTGTAAAAGAGAGAGAAATAGAAAGGTATAGATAAACAAACTTATGGGGAAAAAATTACCTAATACGAGTCTCTTACAAGAATTTCTAAGAAACTAATTAAAGTCTCATCACACTTCATAAATTAACTCAAGATTGTGCTTAGGAACAAAGTGAAGCATAATAGTAAGTTTATATTAATGGAGGGTTCATCAGAGAGAAATGGGAACTTGGTTTTTGCAGTTAATGGGGAGAGGATTGAGTTAACATGTGTTGATCCTTCTACTACTTTGCTTCAGTATTTGCGCTATCATGCTTGTTTCAAGAGTCCAAAGCTTGGCTGTGGTGAAGGTAATTTTCCTTCCCTTACCTCTGTGTATTCTAAGTATTAGTAGAAGGGAAGCTTTGGAGCAATGATAAAGTTATTTTTATGTGACTTATAGATCACGGGGTTCGAGCGCCCATTGAATCAATCACTGATACTTGCATTAAGTAGGTCGTTTACATCACAGCTTTATAGGTGCGGTCTTTTCCTGAATCCTGCGTAAATGCGGTGATTTACATTGTCGGACCATCAGGATCGCCTGTCTTATTTTAAGAATATTATAAATCTCAGATTTTAAAGAGGCTTACATGTAAATATTCTTTGAGTGACTTAATCGTATAACAAAAGTATTTACAGTGACATTTTTATACTATTTTTTTGTTATTTTCCCATATTTTAGGATAGTCCATAAAACTTGTTTCAACTATTATTTATTAATATACTTTTCGGGTTTCAAAAAATGAAGTTAAGTTTTTCTACTGATACAGTGTACCGGCTTCGATATACTATATATTATATAAGTCTTATCTAAAATTGACTTTTCAGTGATCTGAATATATATATATATACCGTCCGATGAATAAATTTAAATTTTTAAAAAAAAATTATCCTCTCAAGCTGACGTGAGAGATAAATTGCTGAAGCAAATGCATAAGCAGAAGCCAGAAAACTATGATTTACTTTTTAATTTATTCTTCTGTTTGTGTTTAGTGGTCATGGATCGGCAGATTAGGAGTGTAAGTACTTGTTTTGCGCTTTGGTCAATTGCTTTTTATAATCCAAACTTAATAAAAGTGCAATTTTGTCTTTTTTTCTGCTTGAATTATATTACAAATTTTGGTTAACTTTTCCAGATTTATATAATCTTTCGACCGTTACTTTGCTTTACTTTCGCTTCTCATGGCATTAGGGGTGAAGTGAGTGTAGGGTAGCGACTGTTTATTAAAAACACATGATTCTGTTAAGTGGTAATACGATGTATAAAGTCTAATATCTATTCGGCGCTAGAAAGTCAGAAGGAGAAATGTTATAATTAAATTTTGAATGGAAGTGCCGATAAACGGCGATAGTAACTTTAACTGTCTTAAGATAACGAAATTTTTTGTGGCATAATAACTATCTCGCTATCCCTGACATGAACTCAATGAAATTGAATTGTCGGTGAAGATGTGGAGTACCAAATGATAATCTAACTAGTTTTCCCAATTCAATAATATTTTATTGCCTTTCATTAGGAAAAAGAAAATTGCTAAATTTGAGTTAGAAAGCGACATCATATGAGAGGTAGAATACTTCGGGATCACTTAGTCCTAATTACCCCTATGAATTTGGTATTTCGATATCCTTGATCCTCCTAACCCATCTAACCTGATGGGATAGGGATGAAAAATATGTGCTGCTACGTGTTATTATTATTATTTATTTTTTATAGTAAACATTTTTATTCGCTTCTTAAATTTGTCAACTTTTTTGATCATTTTTTCCTAGCCAAAGTTATAAACAACTTAGCTGGATCTCCATTATGTGAGCTAACTTTTTTGATTAAGCAAAAAATAATGGTGTTTCAGCAAATTTTCTTTTTTATACAAATTTAGCTCAAAAAAGAAGAAACACACAGTTGATTAAATTCGTTTCATCTCAGGGAGAAAATAAAAAATATAGTTGAAGCTCCATTATTTTGGATAAAACCTTTTTCTATAGCTAATCTAAAAGTAAAAATAGCACGGGCTAGTCAGCTTTCGAACTGATCATTTAAAAATAGCTAACATTTGCAAAGTCATTGAAAAATAGCTACTATTTTGCTGCAACAGGAAAGTTCCAGCATAATATACTGGAGATCGATGCACCTGTGTATAAACTTCCAGGTTGGAAATTCAACACGCGGAGAGTTCCAGTATAATATATTGGAGATTGGAGCACCTGTGTATGAACTTCCATCATATTATGCTGGACCGGTATATTATACTGAAACTCCAATATAATATACCAAGTTCCAGTATACTTATGCTAGTATACTGGAACTCCATATTATACTGGAGTTCCAGTATATTCCTGTATAATATGCTGGAGTATTTTTCGGATTTTGACAGTGTTTTTTTCAGATTTATCTTCACATAAAAAATAGCTAAATTTCAATTACTTTTAAAATTGTGACTATTTTTGAATGACTATCGATAAATCTGACTATTTTTAAATTTCTTTCGATCTAAAATTATTTTTACCGATTTGGCCCGAAAAGAGGAACCAAAATAGATAGAACCCTAACATTGCAACAAAGAAGGTGAGTTAAAAGAGTATTTTTTGGATGGGTGTTGGGTCGAGTGAATTTGTAAAAGGGATTGAATTTATTTATTTAGTAGTCAAACAAAAGTGCTTATAAGTAAATGGGAGGTGTAGCTTTTTTAGATTTATAAACATTTGGCTTATAAGGGGCATTTGTCCTATATTCGTTTTTTGGATCACGTTTTAATTTATATTCATTTTGCAAAAAAATTGCAAGCACACCTACTTTGCGCGTAACTTCAGGCATGTGGCAAAATTTTTTGCCTGAAATGTAGAAAAACTTCAGATATTTTTGCATGGAGTTTGGCCTGACATGCAAAGGCAATCACGCAAACTTCAGTTCATAGTGCAAATGGCAAACTTCAGTTCAATAAAACAACAACATGTGTTGGCTGAAGTTTTTGTTTGTAATTGCTAAACTTCAACATTATAGTAGCCGAAGCTCTGTTCTGTATTTGCTGAATCTCGGCATTCTAGTAGGAACTTCAGCATGTTTTAGCTGAAGCTTGTTCTGTATTTGCTGAACTCCAACATATTTTAACTGAAACTTTGTTCTGTTTGTAATGAACTTCAGGCTGAAGTTTATTTTGTATTTACTGAACTTTAGTTTTCTAGGAGCTGAAGTTTTTGTTTGTTGAACTTCATCATTCTTAGAGCTGAAGTTCTAAAACAACAATTAATTTAATAGATCCTGATTAGCAGCGATTGATGTTGTTCATTTCAAAGATTAAAAAATGAAAAATATTTTCGACATAAAAACAAGTTACTACAGATAAATTAGAACCAAAACCCAATGTGCCTGTAAAGCTAAAATATCTAAGATGTTAAATTATTGTGAATAAGACCAAACTGAACATAATGAGACAAGTAGATATATATACATCATCATGCTAGAACGCATAATAATATCTCAATATTTAGCATTCAGAAAACGAAGGAAGAAAAGAAAGAGGTCTTAAGTTGTTTAAAGAGTGGTTACAAGTTAAATTTTTATAATAAAATAAATATAAATTAAATAGGAGCGCTTATAAGCATTTTTGTGTTTGCCAAACTTAGTATTACTGACATATAAACTTTAGCCAAACACCCACACACTTGCTAATTATTTGTCTATTTGTCCCTATTCCTATAATTTTCTCTAATTTGTTTGTGTTGTTGGTGCTAGACTGCTAGGGGTGTACAAAAGAAAATGGATAAATCGTACCAAATTCATAATCTGAGTTAAATCAGAAAAATCTTGATTGAAAATTTCAGACTTTGTTGATTTGGTTTGGTCTGGTTTATAAATTTTTGTTCGGATAATTGAAAAATCTGAACCAATGGATTCATGTACACGCGTAGTTGGTCCTCTCTCTTCCGTTGGTCTCGAGTCATATTTGATAAAAAATATAGCGGCATGGCCAGTCCCCTTTCCCTGTTTGTTCAAGGGAAAAAGTCCAAATTGATGGACTCGAACTATTGACTATTGTTTACATTTGCTCTTCCTCATTGGCAACAAAAATGCACAATCAGTTTTGGCATTTCAACTTCTGCTGCTGCTATAAACTTTTGCGACCAATGCGGACACATAGAAAGTTCCCCCATTATCCATTTGTGGGAGGTGGCGGGGGAAGTGAAGTTCCTTGAATAGGAAATAAGGCCAGGGACTGAAAACAGGTGACTTTGAATTAATGAGTGTGAAAATCTGTTAAAATTTGGGGTTGCAAGGTTTTATCTTTTTCTCTTTTTATTCATTTACAGTAATTTGGGTGTTCAAACACCAAAATTAAGAACTTAGTCTCACGTAGTGTTAGCACTAATTCAATAAATGCATGATATTTGCATTTGTATAATTTGTTGTCACTTAATCATGATGATTAATGTGTGTTCCTACATCTATTTATAACTTAACCGTCAATGTGGTTTGATACAAACAGGCGCAGGTAAATATTTTCCATGTTGCCATTTGATATCTAGATCAAAGTTCAGTTCGCTAAAAGATAGGCTTCATAATCATATGTCAAAGTATTTAAAGAAATCTGGAATAAAAGTACTGATAGTTATAATTATTATTATTAGTTTTTTTTTTTAAAAAGTTAGAGCTTGAAGTAGTCGCACTACAAAGAAGCTCATGGAATGACATTTAACCAAACAGAAGGAGGATAATAGTAATAATTGCTTTTTAGCTTTCTAATGGGTTCATAATGTTCTTGGATTGTAGAGAGGAGGAAAATACTTACCTACTAGTGGAGTACTATTTTTGTTTGATTTCTTTCCTATTCCTTATGTTTAATGGGAATGAAAAGGATATAGTGAATGAAGCTTTCCATTATATGGATTATTGGCACATTTGGTTAACTAATTAAATATTTGTATCACAAATTGTGATTTTATATATTTTTTTTTTGTATAATATTGGATTGTAATGATCTTAAATGGAGCTACATGGTCATAGAGGATTAGTATAGCCGACCCTAACTTTCTTGAAATTGAAGAGTAGTTGTTTTTGTGACAAATCGAGATTTCGGTCAGGATAAGGCTCAACAAAGTTCACAATTTTTTTTGTGATTGCAGGTGGTTGTGGAGCTTGTGTTGTTCTAGTCTCAAAGTATGATCCCAAGCTAAACAAAGTTGAAGATTTTAGTGTGAGTTCATGCCTTACACTTGTTTGTAGTTTAAATGGTTGTGCAATTACTACAAGTGATGGCCTTGGTAACACCAAAGACGGCTTCCACCCAATTCACCAAAGATTTGCTGGTTTCCATGCTTCTCAATGTGGCTTTTGCACTCCTGGAATGTGCATGTCATTATTCTCAGCTCTTGTCAATGCTGATAAAGGGAACCATCAAGATTCTCCACAAGGATTCTCTAACCTAACTTCATTTGAAGCTGAAAAATCCATACAAGGGAACCTTTGTCGCTGCACTGGATACCGGCCCATTGCTGATGTCTGTAAGAGTTTTGCTTCTGATGTTGATATAGAGGATTTAGGACTCAATACCTTTTGGCAAAATGGAGATTCCAGGGAAACAAAAGTAAGTAAATTGCCTCCCTATGATCCAAGTAAGAATCTTATTAAATATCCTGAATTCTTAAAAAGCGAACCCATCACACGTTTGGACCCCACAAAGTTTCCTTGGTTTAGTCCTGTTTCTATGGAGGAGCTACAGAACTTGCTGAATTACAGTGTGGCTGAAAATATTGGGAGTGTTAAAATAGTTGTTGGCAATACCAGCACTGGTTATTACAAGGAAACACAGCGATATGACCAATACATCGATCTGAGGTATATTCGTGAACTTTCTATCCTCAATAGGGATCGCAAAGGAATTGAAATTGGAGCAACTGTGACCATCTCTAAGCTTATTTCATTCCTGAATGAGGGAACCAAAGTCAATTTGGGTTCATACGGAAAGATGGTGTCTCAAAAGTTGGCTCAACACTTGGAAAAGGTTGCTAACCCGTTTGTTAGAAACACTGCTAGTGTGGGGGGGAATTTGGTTATAGCACAGAAATATGGATTTCCTTCGGATATCTCTACATTATTTCTAGGAATGGATGCCACAGTTAGTATATTGAATGTTCGTGGACAAGAAAAACTTAAATGGGAGGAGCTCTTAGCGAGGCCAGCACTAGACTCAAGGACTGTGCTTATAAGTGTCTGGATCCCATTTAAAAAGAATGGAAATTTTCTTCAAAATTTTTCGAAGTATTTGCTTGAAACCTATAGAGTTGCACCACGACCTCTTGGAAGTGCATTGGCATATGTAAATGCTGCTTTCTTAGCTGATGTTTCTCCACACAGGAATGGGGTTGTGATACATTCTCTCAGGTTGGCTTTTGGTGCTTTTGGCACAAGACATGCAATAAGGGCCAAAACAGTGGAGAAATATCTAACTGGGAAAATATTGAACATAAAAAATCTATATGAAGCAACTAAATTAGTCAAGCTAGATGTTGTCCCTGAACCTGGGACTTCATACCCTGAATACAGGTCAAGCTTGGCTGTCAGTTTCCTAATCAAGTTTCTGTATCCCTTGACGGATGTTGATTCTGCAGTTTCCAGCGGGTTGTTAGAGGGAATTGGTGAAACTTTTGTAGAGGAGGGTTCCAAAAGTAGTAATGATGATGGTGATACTAGTCAAGGAAAAACACAGACAATACTATCATCTGCTGAGCAGGTTGTGGAATCAAGTACCGAGTACTATCCAGTGGGTGAACCAATGCAAAAGTATGGAGCTGCCATGCAAGCCTCTGGTTTGTTCTCTCTCTCTCTCTCTCTCTCTCTCTCTCTCTGTATGTGTATAGTTCATCTTGTGCATGTTAAGCCCAATTATCAATTATGTATTATCCTCTGTTCCTACTTTCATGGCTTTGACAATGCTTAAGTTTGGAGATGTAGTGGTTATGACAAAAGCCTAGAGTATTAGAATTGTTACATTTTTTCATGCGCTAGAAATAGTTGAATACTTTTCTTATTCTCTATATTTGAGATGTTTGAGACTCAGGCATAGTAGTAGTTGTTGTCAGAGGCGTATCTAGCATTATAAGTACGGGTTCCCAAACTTTCGAGAGGGGCATAGATTTATGTGTACAAATTTATTATAATTGTAAGAAATAGTGAATATGAACCCATAACTTTGAAAATATGATGGGTTCAATGTTTAAAAACCTTAAATATCGAACCCATAAAATTTAAATCTAGGATCTACCTCTGGTTGTTGTTGTATATTCTACAAAAGAAATATGTATTTTGAGATGGTGCCAAGTCTCTGATAATAACACGATGTTAATGACCAATGTCTATGGATAAATGGCTTTAAGCCTCTCCAATAAATGGAAATGTAGTTGGCACGCCCTTGACACGTACAAACTAAAAAAAGGGAAGCTTCCTATCTCTTTGTTTCTTCATAGATGTCCATTGGATTTCATTCTACAATCATTGAGCATATTGTTCTCGAATTTGAAAACTGACACTAAAATGACTATCTCCAATAATCAGGAGGGAATCTAGAAGAACTTGTTCAAAGTAATTCTTCAAATGATAAAGGAAATATGTTACTATGTCTCTGGTATATGCATAAAACTACTGTTAGTTAATGTTAGTGTTCGTTGGCCTTAGGTACAACTATAAGGCTGCGTGGAGTCATTCTTTGGTATTAATACATATTCATCAGAACTTGTTTCTGGTTATCAATGTCATCATTTCTCTGTCCTTTATTTACTTTCATATTTGAAACATGGCTTAAACTGTTATGTTTCGAGATGACTGTTATTTTCTTGATCAGCATTTGTTCTCATTGTTTCTCTTGTTTTCTAGTGCCCCATCTGCATTGTTGTTCTTTTACATTCTTTTATTAATATATGGCTTGGCTTTTTGTAACATTTAGAGACTTAAGTTATTATTACACCTACTTAGGTCTAATGTTTACCACGAGTCTTTTAGTCAGATTAGAGACTTGTAGGTCAGTGCAGGGATACATGTGAAATCTAGAGATGATAGAGACCTTAGTATGCTTTGGAGGAAAACATATCTAGCATTGGAATGACGTTACCCCGAAGAGAGTAGTAATGAAAGATAGAGGATTTATATATCTGAGCCCAACAAGTTCAGACTTGACGTATAGCCGATGATTGATGTGTGTTTTGCATACTTTTCAGTTGAATTTTGTCTTAAACATAACTTTATTTTGTTGGCTAACATTGTTCTTTTCAGGGGAAGCTGTTTATGTAGATGACATTCCATCACCACCAAACTGCCTACATGGAGCATTTATATATAGTACAAAACCATTAGCAAGGGTAAAGAGCATTAGTCTCCAGCTTGAGTCTAATTCATTAGCAGATGGAGTTATTACCATTTTTACATTTAAAGATATACCAAGCGAAGGGGAAAATATAGGAGTTCTGAGCCAGTTTGGTACTGAAACTCTATTTGCAGAAGATCGTGTCCAATATGCTGGCGACCGAATTGCTCTTGTGGTAAGCCATCATTTCAAGGTTCTATCTGCAGGATCGGTTTTATGCAGTGTTAATTATTCATATACTTGGTACAGGAAACTTTGAACTAGTTTATTAAGCATGTTCAGTTTTGTGATCGAATGACAGATTGCTAACAGTCAGAGGTCTGCTGATGTGGCTGCTAGAAAAGCCATTGTTGAATATGACTCAGAAAATGTTGGTTCCCCGATTTTAACAGTTGAGGAGGCTGTTGAGAACTCAAGTTATCTTCAAGGGCCCGTGTTTCTGAACATAAAGCCGGTTGGTGATTTCTCGAAAGGAATGGCTGAAGCTGACCACAAGATTCTCTCTGCTGAGGTACTTTGATTAGTTATCCACTTCTACATTTGTCTTCCTGAATATTGATTCCTGCATGTTTGAATATTGTATATTCAATTTGTTAATGCATGCTAACAGTTCAAAAGTATAATTATTTGGTAATAATCATTCCCAGTTGAGACTCCCATCAGAGTACTATTTTTATATGGAGCCACAGACTAGCTTAGCAGTTCCGGATGAGGACAATACCATGGTTGTTTATGCTTCAACTCAGTTCCCTGAGTATACGCATAGTGTGATTGCTCGTTGTCTTGGTGTTCCTGAGCATAACATCAGCGTGAAAACAAGAAGGGCAGGAGGTGGCTTCGGCGGCAAGGCAATAAGATCAATGCCAGTGAGTATCTATTAATAGACAAAAAAAAAGAACTGAAGCTTGCTTTTATGCTTAAAGAAGTTGTGAAACATTAGCAGTGTTTTTTCCCTGAAGTACGATTGTGTTCCTTAATTCTTTGCTGATTGGATAAAGAGAACGTTCTATAGGGAAAAGACTATTTTTAGTTGCAGGTAACGACAAGTTTTTTATAAAAAAATGTTTGATATTATTCCTACAGATATGTTATTCTTCTGATAGAATGTCATAAAATGTGGCAATGATTTGTAGAACGAATGAGGAAGTAATTTCCTCAGAACCCTTTTTTGCCAAGTATTACAAAAAGGGATCATGAATCTATTGTTCTAAGAAAGTTCACTCCCAATTTGTTCTGTTTCCATCTTTCATAAAATGGCTTCACCAAAGTAGTTCATCTTCCTTTCTGACTATTTCCTTTTCACTTTTCTCAATGCCGATTATAATTATAAATTTTAAATATGTTTTTCCATCACGCCCGTTTAATGAATTGACATTGATTAGCCATAGAATTGTAATAGCAGATAGAAAGAGTGCCCTCCTTTATATTTCTTGCAACTACAGTGTTCTGATTATATTTTGTATTTTGTGTGATACTTTAGGTTTCCGCAGCCTGTGCACTTGCAGCATACAAGTTACGACACCCTGTCAAGATATATGTCAACAGAAACACCGACATGGTAATAACAGGAGGAAGACACCCCCTGAAAGTAACATACAGTGTTGGATTCAAGTCAAATGGGAAGATCACAGCCTTACATGCTGATATTTTGGTAAATGGAGGGATATCAGAAGATATAACCCCTATCATAGCATCACATATAATTGCAGCACTTAAGAAATACAATTGGGGTGCCTTTTCATTTGACATAAAGAATTGCAAGACGAACCTTACCAGCAAATCATCTATGCGGGCACTTGGTGATGTCCAAGGATCATATATTGCAGACGCTATAATGGAACATGTAGCAAGTGTACTGGAAATGGAGGTGGGCTCTGTCAGTAGCAAAAATATTCATACTTATGAAAGCCTTAAATTATTCTATGAGGATAGTGCAGGCGAATCAGGAGAATATACCTTGCCTAG
The DNA here is from genome assembly GCA_005239495.1 of Nicotiana undulata. NCBI lineage: Eukaryota > Viridiplantae > Streptophyta > Magnoliopsida > Solanales > Solanaceae > Nicotiana > Nicotiana undulata. The sequence continues at coordinate 40,236 of ML244232.1, forward strand.
TATCATGGATCAAGTGGCCACGTCCTCAAGATATGTCGATAGAAGAAAGATGATAGATGAATTTAACCAGAAAAACACGTGGAAGAAAAGAGGTATTTCTCGATTGCCAATTGTGCATGAAGTTAGGCAACATGAAACCCCAGCAAAAGTAAGCATTCTGCGGGATGGATCAATAGTTTGTGAAGTTGGAGGAGTTGAAATCGGCCAAGGGCTATGGACAAAGGTTAAACAGGTGATTGCCTATGCTCTTGGTCTACTTGAGAGCAGTTGGACCGAAGAACTTGTGGAGAAGGTACGAATCATAGAAATAAACACCTTAAGGTTAGTGCAAACAGGGTATACTGCTGAAAGCACTAAATCTGAATCAAGCTGTGAAGCGGCTAGACTTTGCTGTAATATCCTGGTTGAAAGACTGACCCCTCTAAAGAAAAAGCTGCAAGAACAAAATGGTTCTGTTGATTGGACCACACTGATTCGCCAGGTTTTTCTTCTCTTTCTAATTAAAATTCCAGCTTCCAAAGATGATGAAAACTTTAAACAGTAATAATTTCTGGAATAGACCAGCTCAATTCTGGTCCTGTCTGTCACTCTTGAAATATTTGTCTGTAGTATGCTACTTTAGAAAACCATGATGAATTGGTTAAAGGGAATTACACAATGAGTAGCTTGGGAACTATTTGTTATGCATCATCTTGCAAATGTCGAATATTTTAATGGTTCAAATTCTTAAAACCCCCTTTTGGCGCGTGTCCTTTGCAGGCAGAAGCTCAACCAATAAATCTACAAGCAAATGAATATTTTGTTCCAGGATCAAGTACTGGGCAATATTTAAACTATGGCGCTGCTGTTAGCGAGGTAAAGCTTGTTTCTTTACTTATTTTTCTGATCAATGTGTTGGCATGATTCACTGCTTCAGGTCTGCTTCAAGGATTGCATTTGTTCTCAATATTCATGAGTTCAAAAGAATGGCAGGACATTTCACCAGCTGTAGCACTTACTTATGGCAAACTAACAGTAAAGGTGCTGATTTCTTGCAGGTTGAGATAGATGTTTTGACAGGACAACATAGAATATTGCAGTCAGATATTATATATGACTGTGGTCAGAGCTTGAATCCAGCTATTGACTTGGGACAGGTTCATCTCTTACAAGATTATTCTACTTTTTCTCTAGATATTAGCATTTGTAACGAATGAAGGGTGATGTTATATGTTTTTGGCTGTTTTTCTATAGATTTCATATTCTTAGGATAATATTTGGTTTAGGGGTGTCAAATGGGCGGGCTGACCTGATTTTGGGCGGTCAAAATGGGCCGGCAATATTAACGCGCCCAAAAGTTACTTGGGCTGAGATGGGCTAAAATTTAGGTCATAGCCCAACACACCCAACTCTTACCAAGCCTTAATTAATGTGTGTTGCTTTCTTATGAATTATTTAATGGAAATTTTACCTTCTATGGCAAAGGTATATACCCTATTTATTATAAATCAAAATCATTTAAAATATTATTTTTTATAGCTACCTTTTATATTTTATAGCAAAATAAGTATTTATGGTATATACTACCATTGAGGCATGAAATATGCTATTTATGTTTTTCCTTCTCTCTTAGACAACTCGAGATACCTATTTTTAATGTGATTGTCGTTACTTTATTCGTAAATACAACAACGCGAATACAACGAATGCATTGCCGTAACATTTGAATAGTAGCTATAGGTAGTAATTATGTATATGGTATTGGTAGCTATAGAAAGTTAATAGCCACTAAATAATAGTGTTTTCTGAAAATTACTCTTGGTTAATTATTTTCATTTGTTATGGTCATATATAACATAATAAACAAAAAAAGAATTATTGTAAAGATACTTTAGCAAAGTTGCTCGGATCAATTTGGGCTAAAAATCAGCCCAACTTTAGATGGGCTGGATCAAGTGGGTTGAGTTCAATGGTGGAGTAAAAATTGTGCAGGGCGCCCTATTTGGTCGTCCCATTTAATCTATACCCATATTTTTAAAATTATTTAACTTATATCCTAATTTTTACAACTTCAGGCGACTCCTTCCTGCTACCTGTGCAAATTTCAGCTTATTTAGTGTTGAAAATTTTAATGAACTAAATAACTTCAGCATCTTTTGCTGAAGTTTGAAAAAGCTTTATGACAAAACAAAACTTCGGCTTATTTAGTGCTGAAGCTTTTACAAAAGAACTAAATAACTTCAGCATCTTCTGCTGAAGTTTTTGAAAAAGCTTTATGACAAAACTAATGAATCCAGGTTGAAACTTCAGCTTATTTAGTGCTGAAGTTTTTACAAATGAACTAAATAACTTAAGCTGCTGAAGTTTTTGAAAAGCTTTATGATAAAACTAATGAATCCAGGACAAACTTCAGCTTATTTAGTGCTGAAGTTTTTACAAATGAACTAAATAACTTCAGCATTTTATGCTGAAGTTTTTGAAAAAGCTTTACGAAAGACTATTGAATTCAGGACAAAACTTAAGCTAAAACATGCTTAAGTACAACAAAAAGAGAACAAAACTTTAGCTAGTAGAATGCTTAAGTTCAGCAATTACAAACAATTTCAGGTCCGGCTCCTAGAATGCTGAAGTTTTTGTGATTGCCTTTGCTACTTCAGGCTCGTATGCCTGAAGTTTATGCGAAAAGTGGGTACGCTTGCAATTTTTTTTGCAAAGCGGGTATAAGTTAAAACGTGATACAAAAAGCGGGTATAAATGCAAATGACCCAATAGTGGACGGATCAATGAGGGGTCCAACCTTGGGCTGGTTGAATGAGTTTGGGCTTAAATTGTCACCCCTAATTTGGTTTAAGTTGAAAAAAAAAGGTACTTTTTGAATGTTGTAGTTACAAAAGAGTACTTCGAAAGTTGTGCTTGGGCATGAATGTCACGTGGAAAAAACTTTTTGTGAGGGAAAACCACTAATTTCACTTGAAATTGATGGCCAAACCTTTTCTGCAAATACTGAACTTAAGTATTTGCTAATAATGAAATAATGTGTATGGTCTTATTCCTTCTTGCCAGACTATGTGCTTAGAATTAACATTCTAATATAACACAAATACTACTTTCTTCTCTCTTATTTTTATTTTTGCAGATTGAAGGGGCTTTTGTAAAAGGAATTGGATATTTTATGCTTGAAGAATATCTTACAAATGAAGATGGATTGATGGTTTCAAATAGCACATGGACATACCATATCCCAACAATTGACACCATACCAGAAAGTCTCAACGTTCGTGTGCTAAACAGCGGAGATCACAAAAACCGTATTCTCTCATCTAAAGGTACAATTCTTGTTGAGAGATTTATTCAATTCATTCTCCACTTTTTTAGCAGAGAAAGTTCCTTATGGAGAAATATTTCAAGTATAAAAAAGTGCAGTATCAACTATTTTGTGGATTTTGGTCCAAATCAACATTGCAACAGCCAACGTATAAGTTCTAAATATTAGGTGAATGAGTATGTAAATGCTGATGATTAAGCAACTTGAAGAATTTCTTGATAGCATGGCATGAAACAGTTCCAATTTATATGGATTGTTGAACCTAACATGATTAGTTTTTTCAGCTTCTGGTGAACCACCATTACTTCTAGCAGCTACAGTCCATTGTGCAACAAGAGCAGCCATTAGAGAAGCCAGAAAACAGCTGAAAAGTTGGGGCAAGCTTGACGAGTCCGATTCAGAATTCTATCTAGACGTTCCTGCCATATTGCCTGTTGTGAAGACAACTTGTGGCCTGGACTATGTGGAGAAATACTTGGAAACTTTGATCAGCAAACCATCCACCTAAATATCCCATTACTATGCATCTGAAAGGCGTCCGTGTCCTGAAGTTTGTTAATTTCACACTTATAGCTGCTTAAGAGATTGCATTAGAGTTGAATTTATAATACAAGAGTTGCTCTTGAGAGTTAGGAGTATGAGTATATGAAAGCAGAAGGGATATACAAATTTAAACCTTAATTATCATATCTTGGTTTGAACTAAGAGGTTGTTCGGCTAAGCTTATAAGCTGGTCAAACTGGCTTATAAACATTTTTTGGCTTATCTATGCGTTTGGTAAAATTAAAAGTGCTTATAAGTTAAATGATTATAAAAATAAGCCAAAAGCCTTAAGTTGGTCTCCCCCAACTTATCAAATTTCATCTTATAAGCACTTTAGTTTTGACCAAAATATTTTGCTATTTTATCCCTAAAATATTTCCTTTTAAAACAAAACTCTTCGTATAGTTTTACTCCACCCCAGTTCTTCGATACATATTAAGTGCTTGTTTCTTCTCTACGAACGTTGTGTTCATTTTTTAAGGTTTTTCTCTTAACTTTTGTTAATTTATACTCCACCCCTTCTAATTTATGATTGTATACTTATTATAACATAAATTATATTTATAAAAAAAAGATATTATCTATTCATGTTTATAATTAAAAGAACATGATAAATAGGTAGAATCTTAAATTTGGAAGAAAATAACGTTTTTAGTAGTGTAAATTGTTATAAGGCCATTTAAGTCATTTTATCATAGAGTTTATCAACATTTTTTAATCAAACAGTTTCAGGTGCTTATTATTAATTTCAGCACTTTTATCCAAACATGCTTATTTTTTAAATCAGCTTCAACACTTAAAAGTGCTTTTCAGCACCTAATGTTTATCCGCTACTCTAAATCAGCTAAGCCAAACGGGCTCTAAATGGAAGTCTATTGCAAAGTGTTGCATCCTGTTGTGGAAGATAGGATTTTGACTAAGACATATTGCTCCGATGTTGTCACAGAGCACTTTGAGTTTGGTATTTCTCGTTGAATTGCGGACTGCAATTGTTGTTGAAGACCAACTCTTTGGTAGGGTAGTAGAATAAGCGCCATGACTTCGTCATCGAATCTTATGTCAATCGAATTCAACTGAGTTAAAATCACATTAAATCCATTAATATGTTTTGTATGATATCCACCTTTTGTCTATCTTCGAGTTGAACAATTGGAGACTTTATTTAAAGCATATGACTTTTCACACATATTTGATGATTCCATAATCAGGTCTGTGATGGTCTTCTCGTTTATAATGTTGTATGTTGTATTTCGTGTCAGCATCAACCGAATCACACCAAGAGCTTAACCATCTAATAGACCTCAATCCTCTTTGGTCATATTCTCCGGTTTTACCCCACTCGAGTCTCTATACAACTTTTTCTAGTACATGTAGTCCTTTATCTATGCAACTTTTTCTGATACATCTACTTCTCTATCTACATGTTCTAGAATCCAAAATCTTTGTCATTGAACTTGTCAATTTTAACCTTTCCTTCTTTTGACGCAATTTCATAAAATGAATTCTCTTATGTGAATAGTAACCATGAATAATACTGTATGTATGAACAATATCCCAACCATGTAAGATAATCAACACTCACTATTGGTGAATAATACTTTTACTATCAATAAATAATATTTTCACTATTAACCAATACTTTCCTTAAAATTGATAGTGTTAGTATTGATTGTTAACAATAGTTTTGCACTTTTCTATCTTCTAAATAGTACACTGCAACAATACCCTCTGTCTACCAGGTTTTGGGAAGTCAAGCTGATTAAATTAATATACTTCACAAGAGAATATTTACGAGGTTCCACAATTTGCCTATTTCACGATCACATAAAGAATAATTCTTATTATTGAAGAGAAAAAAAATGAAATTATGATGAAATAATTTACAAATGAGGGCATAAACCTATGTATAGATTTCAAAATGTCTTTGTAGGCATGTATATTTTATAAAATTTATTAAATAATTTGGACTATATTTTAAATTCAAATTATATTGGTCCAAATAAATATTACGGGCTAATATAATTGGATTAATTATATAAGTCCAATATATATGGATTAAATAAATAAGTCTTAATCCATTGGGCTAGCCCATCTGATTGGGCTAATGTGATGAGCCCACTTCATTAAGCCCAAGATGTCATTTTCCTAGAGGCCCAGTTTGGTGCTACGTGTCAAATGACGTGGCACGCCACGTCAAATGGAAGAGCCAATAGGACCATGCCACGTGTCAAAAATGACAAAGCATGCGAAGTCAAATTAAAAGGGCCAATGAAATCGCGCCACGTGTGCAAGTGACATGTTCTGGCCAATCAAATGCGGCCATGTCACACTTCAATTTCATTGGTCGGAAAGAGTTTGTTCTTATCATAACTCTTCCCTCCCACAACTATAAATAGGGGTCTTCATAACTCAGAAAAGAGACCAGAAGTTATAACAAGAAGCAAGAGAGAGCTCGTGGATCAAACGCCGCAAATTTCTCTACAAGTTTCAAGCTTCAAACAATCAAGTTCAAGTTCAAGCTCAAGAACGAAGAACAATTCAAGTATTCAAGATCAAGAACGAAGTCAAATCAAATACAAGGCGTTCAAGATCAAGGCTACTTGTTCATGATACAATTCGTGGCAACAATCAAAGTGTTCGCGATGGATAAATCAAATTCAAATTCAAGATCAAGCTCAAAGGCCCTTGAATTTATACTAGAAAAGTGAATCAGAGGATTCATAGAGATTGTACACTAATATTATTTGAAATCAAATACTACTGTAACAACCTGGCCGGTCGTTTTGGAGAGTTAGCGCCCCGATCACCTGATAACTGTTCCTCCCTTGTCTTATTAGGTTAATGGAACGAGTCGGAGCGTTGAGTGATGAAAATTGGATTGTTTTTGGACAGATAGTCCTTTAAGGTGAGCTTTGACCTTAGAAATTGGGCCGGAGCGGGAGCTGTGTGAAGACGGATCCAGAATGGAAATCTGTCGACTCCGTCAGCTCCGTTGAATGATTTCGGGGTTGGGAGCGTGTTCGGAATGTGTTTTTGAGGCAAGACGTAGATTTAGGCTTGAATTGGCGAAAGTTAGAATTTCGGCGATTTCGGCCGATAGGTGAGATTTTGATATCGGACTCGGAATGGAATTCCGAAAGCGACAGCAGGTCCGGAATGTCATTTATGACCTGTGTGCAAAATTTGAGGTCATTCGGACGAGTTTAGACGTGGTTCGGCGTCGGAAGTGAATTCTTGAAAATTCCTAAGTTCCTAGGCTTGAATCTATGCATTTTTGGATATTTTGAGGTTAGGGGACGTGTTTTTAAGGCCCGACCAAGTTTGGATAGGGTATTGGGATCAGTTGGTGGTTTTGGGTGAGGTCCCGGGGGGCCTCGGGGTTGTTTCGAAGGCTTATCGGGAAGTTTGGAAAATTTCAAAGTGCTGAACAAGACCTGTATCTGGTGTTCCGCACCTGCGATGGAATTTCCGCAGGTGCGAGCACGCAGGCGCGGGACTTATGCCGCAGGTGCGAAGCCCCAGTGGCCTGGTCAGGGATCGCAGGTGCGACCTGGGCTCCGCAGGCGCGACCTTTCTATCGCAGGAGCGGTCCTAGTGGCCTGGTCACGGATCGCAGGTGCGACCTAGGCACCGCAGGCGCGGAACCGCAGGCGCGACCTTTCTATCGCAGGAGCGGTCCCAGGGCTTTAAGTGATTTTCCGCCCCTTTGATGATTATTCCGCAGGTGCGGTTAAAGGGACCGCAGGTGCGGAAATCCCTGTTCATATTCTAAGAATCCGAGGGTTATGTTATTTCACCATTTTTGAGTTGTGGGAGCTCGGGAGGGGCGATCTTTGAGAGGATTTTCACGTGGGTAATCGAGGTAAGTGATTTTCTACCACCATAGGTTAATTTCCGCGTTCCTAATCTTAAATCCCACCCTTAAATTCATGATTTTGAGTTAAAATTGGGGGAAAATGGAAGAAACTTCTTAGACCTAATTTTGGGGTTTTGATTGGGTAATTGACCTCCGATTTGAGAGATTTGTATATGGTTAGACTCGTGAGCGAACAAGGGTTCAGAAAATATAAATTTTTCCCGATTCCGAGACGTGGGCCCGAGGGGCGTTTTGGTCAAATTTTCTAATTTCGCGTATTAGTTCTGAATTAATTAGTTATTTCGATTTCTTGAATTTATATTTACGTTATCCCATCGAATTGAATAGATTTGGGCCACCCGGAGTTGGATACTCGTGGCAAGAGAGTGATTAGCGGTTGATTTGCACAGTTGAGGTAAGTGGCTTGCCTAACTCTGTGTTGGGGAATCTCCCTTAGGCATTTTTACTGGTTTTTCCTATAAAAACCCCGTGTACGTGAGGTGACGAGCGCGTGCACGGGATATTTTCACTGAAGTTCCTTATTTCTTTCTACATAATGCTTTCTTTCCAACTCTATTATTACTGCTATCATTTAAATTGCATAATAACTTAAGGTTTATCATGGTAAATTGATTTCTAACTGATTTTCCAATCGTTACTATCCTTTGAAACTGATTTAATGATCTTTCTTCGAGATTTCCAACTGTTTTTTCGTTGAACCCGTAAAACTACGTCATTTTGGAGATTTACTTTATATTACGTATATATACAGGGATTGGGGGCATAGACCTGAGCCTTTTCCTCATTCTGCATTGCATATAGGGATTGCGGGCATAGACCAGAGTCTTTCCCTCATTCTGCATTGCATACAGGGATTGTGGGCATAGACCTGAGCCTTTCCCTC
>ML244233.1:0-25455 GCA_005239495.1 Nicotiana undulata
CTCACTGGGGGTGTGTTACAGACTCCGGAGGGGCTCCTACAGCCCTAGCGCAATAATAAGCCATAACATGGCATAATTCACACATAATATAGGCCCGCTTCCTCACTCATATCACATCATCCTCACAATATAGGCCAGCAACCTCACTCAGTCAGACACTCTCAATTTTCTCTTCAGGCCATAAATAAACCGGGTTCTCGACCCAAAAACAATATTTTATTTTCAAGAAGTAGTATCAAAATACTCTGAGTGTCAAAACAATTTCACAGAAATGACTGAGTGAATAATCACAATATAGTAGTGAGGAAAATAGTAAAAACATCCCCCAAGGGGTAAACAAGTCGGCACTAGGCCCCAAACATGGCTTACAGCCCAAAACATATCATAATGTATAAATACTATTTAAGCAAAGGCTTAAAAATCGGTTTCGCAACTCAATAGTCGCCTAAATAGGAAACATGTTCCAAAGTTTCCACCTTTTTATTTCAAAACCCGTGAAAGGGTGCATAGTCCGGGGTTTCATACCCTCAGGACAGGATTTAAAGACATTACTTACCTCAAAACTAGCCCGAAAACTATTCCGCAATGCGCTTGCCTCTCGAATCAACCTCCGAAGGCTCCAAATCTACCAAGTTCAGATTTTTATCATCAATATGGGCTTAAGGAACAATTTCCAATCGAAAGATATCAATTTTACTCAAAAATCCGAAACCGGGCAAAACCCGACCCCCGGGCCCGCGTCCCGAAACTCAGAAATTTTTACAGAAAAGTGTTCTTCATCTTCCCACGAGTCCGTACATATAAAGAACACCAAAATCGGAGTCCGTTTGACCCCTCAAATCGACCCTTGAAGGTCTCATAATCTCATGCCCCAAAATCCTATTTTTCTACTGTTTTTCATGAATTAAAGGCTGGGATTATGGTCTATAATCACCCATAAACGAGTTTTAATGATCAAAATACTTACCTCTGTGATACCCAATGATTTTCTCCTTCAAGAATCGCCCAAAAAGCTCTCCTCCGCTAAAAAATGGTGTAAAAGAGGGTTTAAGTCGCGGAAGGGCTTTTTAATTAACTGCTTAGGTATTTATTCTCTGCGATCGCAGCCTTTCCCCTGCGATCGCACTGACCAATTTCCCAGACCTCCGCGATCGCAGCACTATGCACGCGATCGCACAGTGCAATTGCCTTGACCTCCGCGATCGCATCTCAAGACACGCGACCGCACAATGTATTTTTCGGACAACCCCACGCGCCCAAATTACCTTGTGCGACCGCACCCTCACCTACGCGATCGCACTCCTTTATTTCCTTCTACTCTGCGATCGCATCTCTACACCTGCGATCGCACAGAGCATTTTTCACCTGCCCCAAATTAACTCTCTGCGATCNGTGTTTTCAAGTCTGAATGAGTCCGTTAATCACCCGAATTCAATCCCGAGCCCCTCGGGACCCTAACAAAACTTACCAACATATCCCATAACATCATTCAAACTTATTTGCACTCTAAAAACATCAAAACTAACATCAAAACACCAAAATTACATCGGATTCAAGCCTATGATTTCCAAAAACTTCCGAAACGCGCATTTGATCAAAAACCCAACCAAATCATTTCCGAATGACCTGAAATTTTGCGGGCAAGTCCAAAATGACCTAACGAAGCTACAGCAACTCTCGGAATCCCATTCCGACCCTCGGATCAAAATCTCGCCTATCAACCGGAATTCGCCAAAATACTAACTTCGCCAATTCAAGCCTAATTCTTCACTGGACATCAAAAAATTATTCTAAACACACTTCTAAGTCCCAAATCACCTAACGAAGCTATCCGAACCATAAAATACGTATTTCGAGGTCGTTTACCAATAAGCCAACTCTTAGTTGACTTTTCCCATTTTAAGGTTGTTCTTAGGGACTAAGTGACTAAATTCTAATTTAACCATTTCGATTTCAAGCCTATCAACTCTAACACATTAATAATAGAATAACCAACATATAATAAGCCACTAACAACAGTTATAATGCAGGTTTTTACGTAACGACAGACCGGGTCGTTACATCATCTCGATGATATAGTTCTGCATACTACGCGACCCATCAAACTTCATGGTCATGAGTTCAGCCATTAGTGTACCAGCGAGAGACTTATCTGCAGAACGAAAACGTTCTTCCACAAACGTCAGGTATTCCCTGGCACTTTCTGTTTGTGGAATAGTACTCTTAATGTTGTTGGCAATATTCATTCGCATAAACATAAGTCTTAGCCTGTTAGAGCGTTCTCATGCTTTATGGAAAGACTTCTCGTCCGCACTGCTCGAATCAGTAACGACAGCGGGCTTATTATTCAGCAGAGTCAAGTCAAGATCCATCACACCTGAGTGGAACTGGACTTGTTCACGCCATTCAGAGAAGTTCAATCCGTTGAATACAGTTACAGACGAAGCATGCGAATGAAAAGGAATAGCTGCAAACTAGATAATACATGCTCACAAATCAATATGGATTCAACAAAACAGTTAAAGCATATCACAATTCTCCTTTGGGTAAATACTACGATACACCATCATAATTCAAATGTCATTTAGTCTTTAATAGGTAATTAAATATTTTAAACCAAATATATATGCCATCTTTGGACAGACAATATATATTTGACTAAGAATATTAATTTACCTCATCATATTCACTATTCATAGAATAATCTATTCACTTTTGGGTAAATCCTTAAATTCTAGCAATAGCGAAAATTAATTTATCCACTAATTTTTAATTATAGACATTTCATTAATTTCATGAATAAATTATAATTTTATGTATGTATACTTTTGATTAACATACTAGTTTGGCCACTTTGGCGACTAACAAACTATATAAACATAAATGCACACATAAAATAAGCATCAGAAAATTTTATGCATGTGAATATTTTAAAGCATTCTAGTTTGATCACTTTGGTGACTAACAAACTATATGAAATAGCCAGTTTTCGGACTGATCATTCAGAAATAGCCAGCGTTTGCAAAGTCATTGAAAAAATGCCACTATTTTTCTGCAATACGGAAAGTTCTAGCATAATATACTAGAGCTCGGTGAACCTGTGTATAAACTTACAACATCTAATGCTGGAACTCCAACACGCGGAAAGTTCCAGCATGATATACTGGAGATTGGAGCGCCTGTGTATGAACTTCTAGCATATTATGCTGGATCGGTATATTATACTAGAAGTCTGATATATTATACTGGAATTCTAATATATTGTGCTGGAGTGGCTAAATTTCGATTACATTTGAAATTGTGACTATTTTTGAATGACCACCTATAAATATGGCTATTTTTGAATTCCCCCGGCTATTGGGCTTAATTCTTCTATTTTTTGGGAGGCCCAACTCCAAATAAGCTCCTGAATAAAACTTTTCAAGCCGTCTCTTCCAACGGGAAAAGCTAAACACTGCAAACAGAAATGGCTCATGTAGTTAAGCCTCTGATGCATTGGCCAAAATGGCATCACTATTTATACGTTCGCGCCTCATTCATCCACCTGGTTCAATCACCAATTCCACTCTTCTCGAGCAGCAATGTCCGTCAACCGCCGTTATCCACGGCATCACCTTCCGTTTTCCGGCAAGCTCATTTTCGTGCCGGCGCCGTCATTAAATCGCGTGAAAATTCATTGCCTTTGGATCCATCGGAGAGCGACAGTGATTCGGATGGCAAAACAAGGAAGAGTCGCAACGAGAAGAAGCGTGAAGCTCGACGTGCTGTTCGCTGGGCCATGGATTTAGCTAAGTTCTCTCCTCCTCAAATTAAGCGCATTCTCAGGTAAATTGAGAACTTCCTGATTACAATTGACAAAGGATATAATCTAGTGTTTAAATACTCTTATATTTTGGTTTTCACTGTAGAGTGGCTTCGACGGAGCAAGAGGTATTGGATGCCGTTCTGCTAGTCAAGGTAAAATATTATTGAAGCTTTATTTCGAGCAAATTTTGAGATTTTATTGCTTCTTTTTCGTGGTCAGTTATGAATTTATGCTTGCTCGTTTGCGGCAGAGACTAGGTCCTGACGTTCGAGAAGGAAAGCGAAGACAATTTAATTACATAGGTATGCTTCAAAATACGAACTCAAATCACGGACCCTTCATCCTTAAGTTTGGATTCATTTCAAATGACACTTATAAACATGCCATTTGAAATTCATAGGTATGCAATCGCTTCTCATTAGCAAATGTCTCTATCTGAGTCGGTCTACTGCTTTCCTTGACTCCTAAAGGATGGACTTGTTAACATGAACGCCTGAAAAAGTTAGAGAGTATGTAAATTTCACTTTGTAATTTACTTATCCACAGTAAAACTATTGAGAAGCAAAAAGGATAGAACTCAGTAGTAGGAATGCTTGTGTGGAACTTCCTTTGGATCTAATACGTAATTGTTGATAACTTCTCGAGTTCCTCTTGCAAGTTTTTCATTCTCAGAGTGGGAATTATTTTGGTCATTGAGGCTTCCTTGAAAGGTTTAAGTGATAGGGCTCAAAGGAAACTAGGTCTCTTTTATACAAAACGGAGTTAAACAAACTTGTGAGTTGAAATTGATGCACCCAAAATGTAAACATGATTGCAAAATAGCAAATTGGTGAATGAAAATAGACACTCCTAAATTTAAGCTGCTTAATACTTGATATTTCATACTAATGGAAAAAGAAGTTGTAGCATACTGTGGAGTTTCTAAATTTAGTTGTTGGGAATTGTGCAGCGCAACTTATTAGTTATTGCATTATAAGTTTTAATTTGAATACTCTTAATTTCTTTATTTCATATTTTTTAAGAGGTTCCTGCAACTGGAGGGTAAACATTAAATAGTAATACTGCAGTACCGACACTCAGTTGAAAAAAAGAGGAATCAAATGAATACTATTCTTGAGCAGAAGTACAAACAAATGATAAATATGTACTTTTGAGAAGGGACATTCTAGTGAAAAGTGTTGGTCCATCACTTAATGTTTGACCTATATACTATCCGTTATTAGGAAGATCTAGCAATTATTTAAACTATTTGAGTGCTATACATGTTAATAACAAAAGAAGTAATCTGAAAATTGGATATCCCTTGTGAATACACTGTCGACATACCGACTTCTCTTTTCTGCATTTGTGCTTGCTCCAGGCCATAGTGAATAAGCTTCTCGTGTCTTTTGTCCCATTTTTCTTAGGAAAAGGTGCTTTGTATAATTGATATGTAGACTGTTCATTCCCATGTCTAAAAACGATAAAGTTTAGTATTAACAGTCGTGGTTTATTAATTGATTGATTGTGCATAGTATTCTTGATGCATTGCACATATTACTAAATGTGGTGGTAAACTGAATACTGTACTATTAATGTTGTTATTTGTCTGCATTTTCCAAAGAGATGGTTTACTTTAATGATTTGAATTCTAAAATCAATGGGCTCATAAACCTTGGGAATTTTTTGCTGAATATTTTTGGGCTAATAACCCTGGAAATGTTTGTCGCGTGATAATTTCAGTGTATCCTCCTGAAAATTTTGATTATGAGCACATGGTGTATATCCAAAGCTATATGCTCACAATGTGATACGAATTCATGTTAGGTAGATTATTGCGGGAAGTTGATCCTGAATTGATGGATGGTTTAATTCAGGCAACAAAAGATGGAGACCTAACAAAATTTCAGGCTTTATCTGGTTCGGAACTTTTGGCTACTGAAGATGTTGATGAAGAAGTTGAAGATACTGAATATGAAGATGATGAAGATGTACGACATAATCTTAGTCCTCTTGTTTTCTTTTCTCAAAACAATCTGAGGGAATTAAAATTCCTTGGCTGCTTTTCTGTGTTTGACTGAGCATAACAAACTAAACTTGCTAAAAAAAAAATCCATGAAAAGTTGAACAAGTATTAAAACTGCTGTCCTGCAATTCCTCTGTTTAATAAAAAGCTGATCACAAAGCCTGTATAATGTGGGGGAGATAACTAGTAGTACTTAGGTGATATTTTAGAAGACCAAAACAGACATGAAATCAGGCTGCAGAACAAAAAGTTTTATGATGACTCTTAAGTAAATATAAATGCAAGAACTGCAGACAGCCATAACTCCAAAAATGGTCCTGTAATTACATGAAACCGGGTTAACTGAAACCCAGGAAATTTTACATTTTTAACTCTTGCTTATTGTCAGGATTCTGAGGATGATATTGCTTTAGCTGATAGATGGTTTGATGGCTTGATCAATAAGGACGTTGACATCACAAAAGAAATCTATTCCCTAACTGAGGTTGATTTTGATCGCCAGGTTAGTTCAGCTGCTTATGCGCGGGTCTGGAGCTATTTATCCTCTTTCCTTGACATTTTGGAATTTCTGGTTTATAAGTTGAATTGACACAGATTATTATGATTCTCACTCTTATCTCTTTGCCTGTATATGTTCATCCCGAAGACAAATAACCAGTAAAGGGAAACTAGAAAAGAAGAACCAATATGGATAAATCAGTCTAACTAATATGGTTAACTGTGCCTTAAATCACTGTAAACTTAAAGCTGTCAACAATTTCCTTACACTGTTGATATGGAATACGCTGCCATGCTGCCCTTACTTGAGAAATTAAAGAAAAATTATGGGCCTTTTGTATGTAAAATAAACTAGAATTTGCTTGTCTTGCCAGGATATATTATTTACCTAATTATGTCTCATCTCATTGGACAGGAGTTACGTGGTCTTGTTAGGAAAGTACAATCAATACGAGAACAACAGAGCAATTCAGACGAGGATGATGAAGGAAAAGTAAATAGTGATATTGTCCGTGCAGAAAGGTCCCTCGTCCGTTTCCTTCGAGGCCTAGCCAAGCAGCTTCCAGCTTAATAGGGTATCAGATTCATCTGGGAGCATTACACTTCTACATGGCCATCAAAAGATCCTCAAGAAGTACATTAAAGTGTACTCGTGATACTTCCTAGTACATGCATGTACTATCTGGAAGTTAGATCTCAGTTCTCTACCTCCATTGGTTCTTATTTCCCTAACTATTTGTCGTTTTTTTTTGGGGGAGGGGGTTTTGGGGGATGGTATGAGATTGTTCTTTTCGCTATAGATCGCCATCCACTGGCTAATGCCATAAGCCAGAACATTACTGTATTTTAATTTGGAACTAGAGTACTTAAGTTAAAATCTTTGAATATTTGCAAAACGTATAATGCAACGTGTACAATCGTTAAAAATTTGAATAATCTCTGGCTGATAGATGACATGGGATTTAGAGCTTATTTGTCTTGATTAATAACTACAATGATAAATTTTTTGTAGTTTCAATCTGTCATTCTCTCTTTCTGCATCAGCTGATGGCAATCAAAAGAGGAGTGGCTTGCTGCTACGGTTGCTTGGAGTAATACACCAAGTCACCATTCATTGATTGAAGGACAAATACATTGGTGACATGTGCATCGGGCTCATGCTATACAGGTAATGTATTTTGTTGAGAAACTCTGATAATAGAGAAACATACATATTTTCAAAATACATTGCTTTCAGCTGATGTTTCACTTTCACATTGTAAGACAGAATATATGAGTCATCTCTAACTTTATTTTGCTGATTCATTGGACTAATATTAGAATTTTCTAACTAAAATTTCAATATTAACGGCAACTTGTTCAACACATGATTCATCCTAGATATAAAGAAATACTTCTCCTTGAGTGGCTGGTCCATTTATTCAGGCAGACAGTGGTTTGGTTGATTTCAAAATTGCTGACTAATGTTGATGTGTATAGATTAAGGTCAAGTGTTCTTGGCTTTGAGAAACTGTTGTGAATAGCATGGAGCTATCAGTATCAGTTAAATAGGGTCGTGGCCAAGTCATTATCTGCTAATTAAGTTTGGGCAGCTGTCCTTTGGCTGTGATTAATAGCCATTCCTTTATCTTAACTAACTCTTCCTTCAAGATAATATATGTTACTACATGTACGTTGAACAAATAGTTGAATCAAAATAAAAAGGTTAGGAAATTGTTTCTGTCGATAGTTTACTTTTCTATACTTTCTCAATTCGTTAATATTTTTCGTAGGACCTTTTATCAGTTGGACAATTTGAGAGTTGTGGCCCTAATAGTAAATTAAGCCTAATGTAATCGAAAAGAGAGTACAGAGCATGGACTCTCTTATGAGGAAAAAAAGACTTCAGTATTTATTCCGCTTGTGTGGGCTTGCTCGTGCTGTTGGTTTCAAACCCGGATAAAGGAGGAGGGTTGAGGTAGACTGACTGTCAGGGGCGGAGCTAGCATGCATCTGACGGGTTCGGCGAACCCAGTAACGTCGGTCCAACCCCTGTATTTGTATAAAGAAATCTATTAAGAATGTAAGAATTAATAATTTAGAACCTAGTAACTTAGAGAGATATGAAATTTAAACCCATTAACTTTAAATCTTGGCTCCGCCTCTGATGACCGTCATCATAAAGCTTGTCAATTCACGATGAATACTCATAATATAGTTGTTGGGACGTTAGTACTTATGGAAATGATTTGTTTTTCGGTACAACCTAATGCGTAATTTAAGATATTGCAACAGACTGTCCGGCTATTGTGTTATAGAATTTCCAATTCCATACGCAATTTGGTTATTATTATTCAACATTATAGAACCATTACTTTTAATTATTTGTTGTACGGAAAAATGAAACTTGACACACAAAAATATCTGACCGACAAGATAATTGTAGGACCAAAAATAGCATTTAGCGAAATATTCTCAAAAAAATTATTACTTCCTCCGTTCTAATTTATGTGAATTTGTTTGACTGGACACGGAGTTTTAAAAAAAAGACTTTTAAAATTTGTGGTCCTAAACAAGTCAGAAAGAGAAATGGGTCATTCTTTTTGGAACAGACCAAAAAGAAAAAAAAGAAATAAACGGGAACGGAAGGATTAGAAGTTATGCACGTTCTTATTGATAGTGTTCGTAGACTGAATTGTTACTGTTTCTGTGTTCAAAGTATTTCATTAAGTAGGCGTTCGGATATAAGAAATGTAAAATTCAAGAAAATGGTGAAAACAAATTTCAAGTGAAATTTAGAGTTGTGTTTGGGCATAAATATCAATTTGGGTTGTTTTTGAAGTTTTGTGAATGATTTGAGCGAAAATTTTGAAATCAGTTTTTTGCAGTTTTTCAAATTTTCGAACATTTTCAAAATGCATTTTCAAATGAAAATTAAAAATTTTATGAACAAATGTTGATTTCGAAAAAAAGTGATTTTTTTTTGAGAAAATCTTCCATCAAATTTTATATCCAAAAGGGCACTAAGTGAGTCGCCATTGTGGTAGTACGTAACCTGCATTGCAAATTGAACTCGGCAACTGAGGTAGAATTTGAAATTTATGCGTTCTGAATTTATTAGAAAATTTATAGCTTGTTATAGTTATTTGATTCCCAAGTAATATATATATATATATATATATATATAATAAAAGTTTTAATACTAATACAGGGACTAAAAAAATTTACGTATTGTATTAAATTCGATCAAACTCGTACCAAATAATTTGACAACTAGGATGCCAGTGGGCAGTAGGATAAGGTATATGTGCTAATGAGTGCTGACTGTTGAGTGTCATGTCTCAGCGACTTCTTTGTCTTGTCAAACACCTAAAAGATTACGATTCTCAACCAAACTTCGACTCCATTTGCCTTTTTGTGAATAAAGTTTCTCACATGACACAGTAAATACAGGCCGCCGTATATGCACTTTGGTTATAATAATGAAATTTGGGTTGTGGATTCTAAGGTTGAATAATACTACTCTATTTTGAAAAAGTAAAAGTAATAGAGATATTAATTATTTAAAGTTGAAGCTGAAAACGAATATTTGAAAATCCTTGTATTTGGTTAGAAATATTCTTCTACTCTGCATTCACTAGACTTCAACCCAATTATTGCTTTATAAAAATATTCTTGATTCTCGCAAGTAATTAGCAACTTTCAATATACATACATTATCCTGAAAGTTTTAGTCAGCAAGATTTTGAGGAAGGATTAGATTTAAGCGTTTAGGAGACAAAAATATTATATACAACAAAAAATTATTTTAAGGTCGGAAACAGCTTTACTGCCAAGCAGCTCTCTTACAAGTAGCTTTTATTTTCAAGATAAGAAGATAGGAATTTTGCGATAAGTGCATGTGCTGATTTCTTTTAGAAAGTAAGTCAAATATATTGTACCTTATTATTTAGTAAGTTATTTCACAATTAATAAAGTTAAATTAGCCGTTATTTAGTTGTTGAAGCAACACCTATATAAACATGGTCTTTGGAGAGCTAAAGACACACATTTTAAAATAACTTTTTATTCAAACAACTTTCTGAATCATCTTTTCCTCCTATATGCTGGATTTCTTTCTTGAGTTTTCTGCTAGTTCTGTTCCGAGTTAAATAAATGGAAGTGCTTGTTGAATCCTAGGGGATATGCCTAATTTTATATATCACCGTGAGCGTGAAACATCCTTAAGGACAATGTCCTTGACACGCCTCAAGCTAATTCTTATTCTCCATAACCAATTTTTCTAACAATATCTGCTAGGAAATTTTTTACCCCAAGGTAAAACTTTTTAATGCGAATCCAAATTAATCGAACCGAACACATACAATAGATACTAAAAAGATAAGGAACAGTTGGAGATAAGCAAATGCTTTAGCAGTGGGAAACATAACCTCGTCATTTACACACATATACAGCACAATAAAAGTCAAAAAACCTCGTTCCTTCTTAGCCGCCACAGTCATTCCTACTATTACCAAAAATGACATGAAGACAGGATTAGTTGTATAATTGACCACGTTTTGAACATTCATCGATAAAATCAAACATGTGAACGTGCAATTTCTGCGTTCATTATTTTTGCACAATTCCAGTTGACTGTTTTGATGTTTTGGAGGTGTAGATATTTGAACCAGAAAAATAAGTATTTATTGGATATTTATACCAAATTATATTGTTGTTGCTGGGATCATGAAACATAAGAAATTTATGCTTGTTAGCTGCTTATTCATAAGATAAGGGTAAGATGAGGGAGAGATTAAAAAATAGTCAGATTTATAAGTGATCATTCAAAAATAGCCACAGTTTTAAAAGTAATTGAAATTTAGACACTTTTCAGGTAAAGATAAATCTGAACGAAAATACTGTTCAAAATCCGAAAAGTACTCTAGTATAAATATACTGGAGTTCCAGTATAATATACTGGATTTCCAGTATAATATACCGGTCCAACATAATAAGCTGGAAGTTCATACACATGTGCTCCAATCTCCAGTATATTATGCTGGAACTTTTCGCGTGATGAAATTCCAGCATAATATGCTGGAAGTTCATACACAGGTGTACCGATCTCCAACATACTATGCTGAAACTTTCCGTGTTGCAACAAAATATTAGCTATTTTTGAGTGGCCAATCCGAAAACTAACTAGCCCGTACTATTTTTACGTAAATCTACGTACATAATATCCTCTCTAGACCTCACTGGTGAGATTTCAGTAGGTTTGTTATTGTTGTTGTCAGGGTTAATTGGGGGATCAGTGGTTTGTTGATCAATAAATGCAAGAGCATATATGTTTTCAACAATTAACAAGGGTTGAGTAATATGAATTTTCATTATAGTTTGTAACTCTTTAAGTTAAAATATTTAGTTTGGTAGACATATTATGGGCAAGTAAGAATTTTCATGGATGAATAGAGGAAAGAAAAGTAGAAAAATGGTTTTTTTTTGTTGTTGTAGAATTTGAGTTTTAAATAGTGATCGATGTAGGGTAAAAATTAGTCAATAGTCCAATCTCATTATGATCAAATTAAACTCGTTTACTCCTTTAAATTAATTTATTGTCATTTACTCCCCAATAAGCGTGCACTATAGTTTTATTGGATTGGTCAAAGTAGCTGTAGCTAAAAAGCTAATGGAGTCTTGCTATAAGGATAGAGCAGATGAACAAATAATATGTTACATAGGATAATGTTAATTAATACTAATGAAAGCAAAATTAGGTTTGTCTTAAACTGCCTCCTTGGATTTCTATTAAAATAATAAAATAAAATAAAATAAAAAACGAAACAATTTGCGTTACAAGTTGATGAGCCACCCAAAGATTTTGGAAGAAAATAAATATAAGTAAAGGAGATTCCTAAGGCCTCGTTTGGTAAAAAAATTACAGTATAATTAATCTCGAAATTAATTACTTTAAAATTATAATATTTTTTTATCCTCGTAAAAAAGTAGAATAACTAATTCTGAGATAATTTCTTTCCAATAAAACGACCCCTGATAGTGTAAATAGAGCACTTAAAAGAGACTTTTTCAAGTGGCTAAGGTCGCCAGAGATGACTTTTTCAAGATTCAGTCGCCTAATTAAAGCCCAAAACCAACAAACTTAGCATAAGTAGATAAGAAAGAGTCTTCATTTCCATGAAATTTCTTAAACGGACACTAATTACATTACATTAACAAATTCAGTATCATCTCATAAATGGGGTTTGGGAAAGGTAATTTGTACGCCGATCTAACTCCTACCTTTAAAAAAACAAAAGGGTTATTTCTGGAAGATCCCCGACTTAGGATAGGTAACAGGAAGGGCAACGACAAGCATACCAAATTAGAAAATCGAAGCAAAAGTATAAGACTAAATACTCTAGGTGCTGCAATCAGAAAGCCGACACGAAAGCAACAACAAATAATTACAGAAGTGAAGAGATGTGTGAATACACAAATAACACTAAATCATGTACTAAAGCTATTGTTACAGACAAGGACAACTCTCGGCTACCTGTCCTACCTTCTTATCTATGGTCATGTCCTCAGTAGGTATATTCTCATAGTACAAGACTTAGGGAGGACAATGTATACACGCAAATTTTACTCTTATCTCAAGGAACTAGGAAAAAAAAGTTATTTACGATAGATCCTCGCTAACCATATCATTTAGAACAAGAACATTAAATAGGGACCCCATCAAGAAAATATCGTGCATGCAAAGTAGTTGAAAATGAAGTGACAAAAGGCCAACTCAACCACGGCATAATGACTTATGTCCTGATATTTGTAGCACAATATTTATGTATCTCCATGATGATATTTGTTGCCTCCAGCCTTCATTCAGCTGCCTCTCAAGATTTTTCTTTCTTTTTCTCTGTTCTCCTTTTGGAAGAATCAGAAATTCTTTTCCATTTAATTATTTCTGACAACCAAAGTTCAATTAGCAAAAAAGATCTACGTGAATGTTATTGTCGTTGTGAATCATAAACAGCCCAAATGGCACTATATATATCATCAGCCTCTTTGTCTTATCATGTCTTTGTGAGTACATAACAATCCAGCTTGTGACGCTAGAATTATCTTATCTTGACGTGCATAAAGTGAGAAGTAAAAATAAAATTATCTTTTTTTTATATACTTGCCAGGTAAAAATAAAAAATTTCAGTATACCTGTCAAGTAAAAGTGAACGGAAGTAGAAGATATTATAATTTGGTTCCCCACATAACAATCAATAACAATACATCGTGCACTTCAAAATTCGATACCAAGTGGCATACGCTATTGTTAATTCGAGGATCACAAGTTGGTAGATCAAGGGTATATTTGTCATTTTCAAAAAAAATCCTATTTTATTTATAATTCTTAAATGCTAACTATCATTGATACATATGGATCCACATTCTCATAACTACAACTCTTCTTTAAATGTTACTACATGTTGATTATACTACTTTTATGGAGAGTACTGTATGCAAATAATCATTTGGAACGTTCCTTTTTTTTTTTCACAGAGAAAGTAAAATTAATTTTTTAAATAATAGTGCAACAAAAGAAGATATTGGTAAATATTTACAAGATTTTTGTATTTACCCAAACTATTTTAAAGTATTATGAAAATTAACATATGAAAAATCTAAAGAAAAATAAAAACATTTTACTTATCTCTTTAATTAAGAAAAAAATTTGAAATCCCTATAAAAATTTATATAGACTTCTATCATATATTTTATATTTTATCACCAGTTAACATCATTTTAAATGAGTTATAGCAAAATATAATTTGAATTACTACAATTTATATCATGTTAATATTTGTTTAGTGCCTTTGGTTCTCTTTGTTTGAAGTAGAATTGCCTCTTAGGGGTGCGAGCCCCTTAGAAGTTCTCTTTATTTATTTTATTAAAAATTTATCTTGATTTTGTTGTATACAAGACATGAAGTAAAATTAATAGTAAGTTTTTTTCATCTCTTATCGTATTTTAAAGAATGATGTTGTTCGTGTTAACTTTCATCAAGTAGCTGATTGTTCTTACTATTGAAACTCTTGTGAAACCAATTTGGATGTATTCAAGAATAGTTTACAGATATATTGGTAAGCTTCTTATTTTAGAAAATTTGTTAATATAGATGACACTTGTAGCTTTAATGTATTCTCTTGTAAATTATTCAAATAGGAAAATAATACCATTCAAATTAAATTTTCGATTTGATGTTATGTTTGATGTAGATGTTAAAAATGGGTATTATAGCACGTAGTCTTTTTATGTTAATTGGATCAATTTAAACAGATTATAAATTATAATTTAATTTTAAGTAAATTATTAACATACATTAATTATAAATTGTGATCCCTAATATCATTCTCTATCCGTGATTAAATGAATATAACAGGAATCAATTTATTTATCAAAAAATTAATTGAGCGTCGACAAACAATAATTTTAAGACTGCAATATTGGGCTCGTATACGGGCATTTCCTCATCTAGTTGACGTATAGGAAATTATAAATACTGTTGGAAAGTTGGTTAACTCATACTCCCTCCGGTCCACAATAACTGTTTTTTTTGTTCAAATAAGTGATTTTTCCATATTTCAAGAATGAGGTAATTATTTTTTACTACATTGCCCCTAGAGTAAATAATATTGGAGTATGTGTTAGGAATATTTATGTAAAGAGATAGTAAAAGTTAATATGGTCAATTTCATTGTTAAATAATATTAAGAAATATATTTCTTAATACGTATAAAAACAACAAAAAATTATTTATTTTGAACCGAATGGAGTATCTCATAAATATAATCACAAACATTATATGTTACATTAACATATCTAATTAATCCATAATTAATTTTATTTAATTTGTCCCGCATTAATTGCCTCATTATGATAGAGTACTACGAAAATGAAGATCTGAGATAACTTTGTTTGTACGCAGTAATTAACTTAAAAAATTAGCGTACAACCCAAAAAGAAAAAGGGAAAGCCTAAATTATGGATGTAAGTTGTAAACTTGTAATATTTTTGTTTCTTTCTCTTTTGTTAGTTCGTTCTCTCAAAATTGTCATCATATTACTACTAATCATATTCCACTTTTGACATTAGATTGTCTAATACTTTAAGATAAAGATTTAATCATTTTTACTAATTATTGGATGAGCGTGTAAATTTTTTCTTTTTAAGAAAAGGGTGAAACATAATAGGTAAAATGGAAAAAGAGGAAGCGTAGAAGAGTGAAGTGAGATATATATATTGTCAAGAAAATTGACCTTCCACAAAATTAGTTACTTTCTCCGGTCCGTAATAAGTGATTAATTTGACCTTTTATTTTCGTTAAAAATAAGTGTCTATTTATATAATTAAGAAAAAATTTAATTTATTTTTTTAAAATTACCCTTATGTACGTATCCCTAAAAAGTCTTTTACTCCTCACATTAACTATGATGCAATATTTAATTAAGGATAATTTAGTCACATTAATTATTTTTGTGGGTGAGCCCAATACAAACTAATCACTTGTTATGAACGGGAGGAAGTAGTGATGTTATTAATTCCTCGAGATTATACACAAAAATAAATACCACACATTCTCTCAATCAAATATGCAAGCCCAACCTTGGAGAAACCTAGAGATTTTGTGTAAAAATTGCATGGGGCGTCCTATTTGGTCGCCCCCATCTAACTTATATCCATTTTAAAAAAAAATATTAACATGTACCCACTTTTTAAACAACTTCAGCCGCATTTCTCCTCCTCCTTCTCCTCATTCGTTTTGTTCTTCTCCTTCTTCTTTCTTCTGTTGTTGTTGGTGCTGCTATAAAACTTCAGTTCATAGGAATGAACTTTCTGCTGAAGATTAACGTTTGTTGCTTATGTACTTCGACCAACCTAATAACTTCCAAACAAATAAATACAGAAAGCTCGTTGTCTTTAACCTAATAACTTCCAAACGTTTGATGCTTATGTCCTTCAACTCCTTCCTCCAATTTTGAATCGGTCACTTCTGCTTGGTTATAACTCTTCTTCCATTTTTGCAATCTCCTATTCTTAACTTTTGGTTATAAGCAACAAAAGTTAAGAATGCTAAAGTCCAGCAAATATAAACAAATAGTTCAACTCTTAGAATGGTGAAGTTAAGCAAATACAAAACAAACTTCAGCCATGAAGTTCATCACAAACACAACAAAGCTTCAACTAAAACATGCTGAAGTTCAGCAAATATAAAACAAAATTTCAGCTAAAACATGCTGAAATTCAGCAAATAGAGAACAAAACTTTAGCTATTAGAATGCTTAAGTTCAGCAATTACAAACAAAAACTTCAGCTACTAGAATGCATAAGTTCAGCAATTACAAACAAAAACTTTAGTCAACACTTGGTTCATCAATTTTTGCTACTTCAGGTACGTCTACTAGAATGCTGAAATTTGCGTGATTGTCTTAGTTATTTCAGGTCCGTATGCCTGAAATTACGCGAAAAGCAGGTACGCTTGCAGCTTTTTTTGTAAAGCATATATAAGTTAAAACGTGATAAAAAAACGGTTATAGATATAAATGCCTCGAGATTTGTACCATGTTAAAAAGTAAACATATGGACTTATTCAAAGCTGTTAATATTTTGATAAAAACGACAATTAATGTGAACCACTTAACATAAATTAAGAATCGTCTAATTGCAGAATGAGATTACAATATCCGATGAAAAGGGTAAATCATCCCGGGCACAATATAATTTTTTAGTTGCTCAAAATTGTGAGAAATTAGTGAACTTTTGACATGAACCAATGGAGAAAAGTTGTTGCATGAAATGCAAAAACCAGTCTGACACATAAAGTGTTTTGGGTACACAGGATTTAGGAAAAGGAGTAGCTCAAGGCAGCGGCAAAATTAGAATTTTTTTAAGGGTGTTCAAAGTTAAAAGTAGTAAAAATATTTTCTAATAAAAGGTTTTTATATGTGTTATATACCCATAAAATATAGTATTTTATCTAAACACACAGTGTAATTTTTCGACGAAGGGTGGTCAGTTGACCACCCTTAACCCCATGTGGCTTTGCCACTGGCTCAAGGAAGTGTGATATAGGCAGACTACCTTGATGCATCTTGTGACCTATAGGCAAAGGTGAATCGAGGTTTTCTAAAATATGGGTGCACCACTAAAGAAAGGTGGAAAAAATAATAACAACCCAATAAAATTCTACTAGTAGAGTCCGGAGAGTTTGTTTTCAAGAGACCTCAACTCAGAGAAAAGGTGGAAAAAATTAAGTAAAAATTGATCCATATTTCTTGATAAACAACCAAGTATTCAACTAAGTTCATCATTCAACCTTTATGAAATATGTGTTATAAGAGATAATATTAGATTAAGTTTAAAAAATACATACATAAAAATACTTAGTTTGATAAAGAGACTATGAGTATATTTATCCTATAAATTACCTTATAGATCGCCCATACCTATAGATTATGTGAAGACAACTTGATCGTTTTTATGTTAAGGTGCATGAATTGTGAAAAAGGAAAAGAAAAGAACTGAACATGAAGACATAAGACAGCTAAAATGGTTAAAGAAGAGAACGTGTATTTTCTGTTTTGTATATTGATGTCAAAACACACCCAACCAAAAAAAAAAAAAAAAGGTAAACAACAATTAAAAGCATTTAATACCAAAGGTAATTTGCAATTTGGACTGTATCTTAAGGTAAGATACTTTCCTACTTCCTTCTCAAAAACTTAACTTTACTGCGCCATATTATTTCTCTCTACTGACGTCGCTCGTGGAAGGGTTGTCCGGTCCACTAAGTTCTCATCATGCGAGGGATAGAATTATAAAGTTGTGTTGTGAGTATATTTACATTATATTTTTGCAAAAGGCGGTTTACACCAACAAGATAGAAAAAGTAAAAATACCCGCCGGCATTTACTAGAGCTTCATCACTGGACCCCAGCTCTTCTTTAACGTTACACTTCCGCCTCGTTTTCCTATAAATATTTCTGCCTCTTCCTCACATTTCTCATTTTCCTTTTATCTTTTCATAAGAAGAAGAAGAAGTCTTGGGATTTTTCACCTCCTTTCCACCATTAATATTCCCACCTTCTTCTTCTCCTTTTATATTTCCGACAATTAAACCTCCAATGGGGCAACTGATGAAAGTACTCTGTTTGTTTCCTCTGTTTTTAACGGTTACTCATCTCTTTATCACAGGTAATCAATTCAGCAACAAAAATTGACGCTAAAAGATGAAATAGCATTGATTTTTATTAAATAATGTTTAAAGATTTGATTTTTTTCTCCTTTTTTTGGTTAGGTGTACATTCATCTGCAACATTTACAATGGTAAACAAATGTCAACAAACAATATGGCCTGGATTATTATCCAACGCTGGAATTGCTCCACTTTCTACGACCGGATTTGTTCTACAAAAAGGCGAATCTAAGACTATTAACGTACCCTCTTCATGGGGTGGTCGATTTTGGGGCCGTACACATTGTACAGAAGATTCCACCGGAAAATTCACTTGCGCCACCGGCGATTGTGGCTCCGGTAAGCTGGAATGCAACGGCGGAAACGCAGCTCCGCCGGCTACACTAGCAGAATTCACCCTCGACGGTTCCGGTGGGATGGATTTCTTCGACGTGAGTCTCGTCGATGGGTACAACTTACCAATGCTTGTGGTACCACAAGGTGGTTCAGGTAACAACTGTACAAGCACGGGATGCGTGGTGGATTTAAACGGCGCGTGTCCGTCGGAGCTGAAAGTGACGAGCGTAGGAGGCGAAAACGTCGCGTGTAAGAGCGCGTGTGAAGCTTTCCGGCAAGATGAATACTGTTGCGCCGGCGCGTATAATAGTCCCAACATTTGTAAACCGTCGTCGTATTCGATGTTGTTTAAGAAAGCTTGTCCGAGTGCTTACAGTTTTGCTTACGATGATAAGACAAGTACTTTCACTTGTACCGGCGCTAATTATCTCATCACCTTCTGCCCATCTCCTACCACCAGGTAAATTTACTTATTCCTCCTTATGTAAATACTTATTTTCATAACTAAAAAATGAAGAAATGTTTTTTTTTAATGTCCCAAGTAATTATCTAGGACTATGTAACAACTACTCTTCGATCTCACTCATCTCACCCAAGTTGAAATCGACTATACGAGTTATATCATTTCATTTTAGCTCATATATATATATATATTGACAAGTTTTGCATGATTAAGTTTGTGTTTTGTAATATTTTTCTTTATTTTGATAATGTGAACAAAGTAGGTAGATTGTGTAAATTGGTAAAAGAAAAAGATATGCTATTTCCTCAATGTTAAAATACTGTTTTTCCCGCTTTACAATAAGTGATCAGTTTTCTTTTTTATTTTGTTCTAAAATAAGTGTCCTATTAGGTAATGAAGAAAGAATTCAATTTGTTTTTATAAAATCACTCGTATGTACATATTCCTAAAAAGTTTTCTTACTAATCACATTAAATATTTAATTAAAGGTAATTTAACCATAGTATGTATTTTTATATAGAATTTAATATTTTCTTAATATGTGTGCTAAAAGTAAACTGATCACATATTGTGAACCGGAGAGAGTACTAATTTTGGGATATAATTTAGTTTTACTAAGAAATTCTAGAGCTTAAACAAATCATTAATTAATTTGTTTGGCCAAGCTTCTAATATATAAATATTTTTTTTAAAGTGCTTTTTAAATTGTGAGAATTGATTTGTGTTTGATTAATTAATTTAAGAAACTCTTTTGAATAGTAATTAATGTTTGGTTAAACTTTTGAAAAAATAAATTTTTCTCGAAGTGATTTCTAAAAAGTGTTTTGGGAAATAAATTATATTATTTTATTTTTCAAATTCTTCTTTTTTCTTTTTTTCTTATAAAATCTTGGCCAAATGTCTCCATTTTGGTCAAAAAAATTCATTCACAATAAGACCAAATTGTTTTTAGCATGCTCATTAAGAAAATATTAAATTTTATATAAAAATATTTATTATAATTAAATTATTCTTAATTGAATATTTAATATGAGGAATAATTTTTTTTTAAGAAATATATATAAATAGAGATTATTTTATAAAAGTAAATTAAATTTTATCTTAATTATATAATTGAAGACTTATTTTAAATTAAAATAAAAAAAAAAATTGGTCAATTCTTGTTAACCGAAGAGATAGTGTATTTCATTTTACTTTTGGATGAGGGAACAAATTGGGATTGGGAATGAGGCCTGTCAAATAGAACGTTAGGACGTTACTATCAATGAGAAGACAGAAAATGTTGACATATCTGTATGACATGGGTAGGGGTATGCAGTGATTTATAGGGCTATTTCAGTACTTTAGTTGGTAACCAACTCAGCTTTGGAAATGCGAAAATATCTAGCTCAACGGCTTAGAGCTCTTCTCGCAACCCAAGGCTCTAATTTTTGTCCTCCGACTTAGCTCACCATAAGATTTCGATTATTATCTGCAGAAAGAATCGTGCTCAAAATATGTAACGACAATCTATCCAGAAGCGTTAATGATTATTTTTACGATTCGAACTCATAATCTATAAATTACTCAAAAATAATTTTATCATTAGCTGCTCTAGTGAAACCAGGAAAACAGCTAATTCGTCTAATTATTTTTATTCTGCTTTTATATAATTTTTTAATTAAAATAATACTTATGCCTTTTTGATTCGAGCATCAATTTTTTTATCCTCATAAAATAGGGGTAATATCTAGGTACATATTATTTTCTTCAATTCTAGGGTGTAGAATAATACTTGTGTATGTTATTCAGCCTGAATTGCGGCTAACAAGTTTTTGGAATTATATTTGCAGCCAAAAATCATCATCGTCCGGTGGTCAAAATCAAAACGAAGAACCCGAAAATAATAACCAAAGCAACAACAATGTACCATCTACGATCAACGGCTCTATGGTATATGATGGTGCATGGGATATCAGTAGTGCATCTTCAACCACGTGCATGCACGTGATTAGTTCACCGGCCATGGCCGGTTTCATCGCCCTGTTGACTGCCATCTGGCAATTACGTCAGCTCTTCTAACTTTCTTAGTCCTTGACTTTTTGCTGACAACTCAATATTAGGCGGACGCCCATCTTATTTTGTCGGAATTTGGGGTGTGTTATCACGTGTGGACCCACTTGTATGGCCCTCGCTACGTGGCGATGAGTCATCTCGAAAAGACTTACGTGTCAAATACAGAGGGACAACACCTACTCACTTTCTTATTGGAGAAAGGAGAGGTAGCTCCAGCCACAAGTTTAAACACAGAATATATTTCGAGGGGTTATTTAATTTTCCTTTTTGAGATTTTTTTTTAATATTTACTTGTTTTAGTTAGAATTAAGATTGGGATTAGGAGTTAGAGGGGGAGATTCATTTGTTAGGTAGGTTTAGAGATGATTGTATAATATATTATTACTATTTCTAACCACTGCTGTTGGTGGGAATTAAATACACTTTTAGAATGGATTAGTAATTTATTACGACATCTTTTCATCGATTTTTTATCTCTTTTTCTTTTGCATTCAATAAATGAGCGAAAAAACCAAGGCTAAATTAAGATTAAATATTATGCCTACGAAAGAGCCAAAAGAAATGAAAAGAACATATGGAGTGGATATTTTAAATAAAAGGAAAATTTTCTTGATGAAAAATAAAATAAAATACATGGAATAGCGTCAAAGGCGTGGATGTTGATGCTTGCTTTTCATTGAAGGGAACATTATTGAGAGTATAATATAGAATTATAATCATAAGGTTTCTAAATTTGAATTTTAATAATCTTTTCGTTATTGTAGTTCAATTGAGACCTCAATACTATCCGATATATTATATCAAACATAAATGTACAGACATCTCTATAAGAATATTTTTATGTACCAATGTTTTTTTTAAATAAAAGTTAGGCCGTATCGAACCAATTTTATGTTATATTATAATACATATTCTGTATAATAGCCTTTCGTTATAATAATAAAAAGTATTCGGAATAAACGAGATTGTTATAAAGATCTTTGACCATAATTAATAGCCTAGAATATCATGAGTTATATGCCAATTATATACGTAAGGAGAATCAAATATATGAGGGTTAAATAAAGTTGGAATGTGTGGTTTGAGCTCTTTATTGATGTAATATATCCCAGCTATATTTGTTTGACATATTCATTTCTGTCTTCCATTTTGGTTAGAAAATGATAAGATGCTGATCATCTCTATAATTGAGCCACTATTGTTTTGTCCTATTAATTTGGTTTTGTTGAGAATTATAATGAGTAACATATAGTAGTAATCTTTTTCAGAAAAGAAGTACAGTACAAAAAATAATTATTAGGTATTAACACGTAGCTGGATCTGCAAATCAAATATAAAAGTGTCTTTGTCATATTTTAATTATTATAGAACGTGCAAGCTATAAACCAATCCATAAACCTGAATATGAAAGGTTGTCGTCGTTCGTTCCCTTTCGTCAAGTAGACATACGAACCACTTTGCCATAGACTCTATCGGAACAAAGCGAAGAATGAGGCGGAATGGAGAAAGGAAAGGGACAATGACGGTCTTGCTTGGCGCGAAGGCTGCTGATTTGGGGTAGAGTACAGTATTAAAGGTCCTCGAACTTCCAGGCTGCTTTTCTTTTGGGCAGTTGTTCACCGTATGATCTCGCCAATAATACAACCCCTATAATTTTCGTTACCGAGATATCTTTTTCTTTTTTCATTATTCCTAGGGATTTTTCGGGGAATCTGCTCAATTATATCCAACGCGAGGTACCTTTTTTGTTTCCAACCCGATGTCCGGTGTTCACATTGGGGCCTGATTAAATCTGGATTCGCTTCGGTTTGTCTCACATTGGGGGGTAAAGAGTTCCCTAACAAAGGCGAGTCTCAGGGACTCAAACCCAAAACTTCTGGTTAAGGATAAAAGAGTACTTACTACTCCATCACAACCCGTATTGGTGTCCAACCGTGTACTAACTATTGACATGCATTATATATTTGCAGTAAGTTATACACACATATTCTGTCAGAAAAGTGAAATTTACTACAAACTTGACTTTGAAATTCTTAATTTGCCTTTGGTACGTAAGAATTTAGTGCTATATATTTCGAATACTAAAGTAGATTTCTCTCTTTATATCTATAATTTTTTTGGCTGAAATAATAAAATGGTAGGTAAAAGTATGTTTAAGTAATGCTAGTTGTTTTGTTGTGTTTTAATGTTTAGTCAAACAGGAAACATATCAACTTTGTTTATGTATCAATGTATGATTTTGTGGAATTTCTAAGTTATTATTCGAAAGCACATGTTAATTGTGACAAAAAATTATAAGTGCGTGATTAACATTCAACCTATCCATAATCCTTGTTATTAATTTGATATAAATATTCAGTTACCCACTCAAATATTTCTTTTTTCTCTTTTTTTTTTTCTTCCCATTTCGCATATATACGAGTATAAATTTTAGAAAGATCCATCCATTAAATCATATGTATGAACACAAATAGCCCCACATATATTTAGTGTATAATTTTCGGTAGATAAGATATGTAATAGGCCTTTGACCTATGTTATTTTCTCTGTAAATATTTTCTCCTAGGCCAAGGGAATGGACGTTTCACATAGCATATTTACTTCAAATTATTCTACTTGAATTCCAAGAAAATTGATATTACTGAAAACCTACCATACCAATGTTTGACCAAAAAAGTTTTAAGTCCTTTTGTTAAATTGATTAATGAAAAGATAATTGATGAATCCTAGTTAAATGTAATAACTCCTCGATTTGAAGTTTTTGATATATCGATAATGGGACCGTGTCTAGTATAAGTGAATGCAAAGTAAATGTTCAATGATTGTCAATGAATGCAACGATGAAA
Organism: Nicotiana undulata; assembly: GCA_005239495.1. Classification (NCBI taxonomy): domain Eukaryota; kingdom Viridiplantae; phylum Streptophyta; class Magnoliopsida; order Solanales; family Solanaceae; genus Nicotiana; species Nicotiana undulata. Next base: position 24,217 of record ML244233.1, read on the forward strand.
CATGCAATAAATGTGAATAATGACATTAAATGTAATAAGAAGGAATTTGTCACCCAAATGTTAGATGAGCTGGATGATTCCTTCTTCTCACAATATCGTGTGACAATAGAATATGAAGATGGACAAGGAATCCTTGGATCTTGTGAATAAAGAGGTATATTGGACAATGGAATCAGCAGACAAGACAAGCTTTTTCTACAGTTTCTTTATAGTCAACCCTTCACAATATGTTCTCTATCTCTTCCTATTTATAGGGGATATTCCTAGAAAACCCTAAAAAGTACAATTAAAGGAATATTCAATGTAATATTCCTTCTTACTATTCTAAGACTTATTTTAGCCGTTACTGCTATTCGTTCTCTACACGACCTCGGCACTGGTCTCTTTCTTGGCGACTCCTAGCCCCTTAGTCGTGGTTGGTTTCAACCTCGACCACGTCTCGACCATTTGCAGTCATTAAGCTTAGCCTAATTTTGACCAGTACAGTTAGTCCCTCCGCTTGTTGAGGTCGTCCTCTTGGATGTTCTCGATGAGTGGATTCTGTTTGCAACCGGTCAAAAGAAATTCTGTCATGGTGACTGGGCCGAATTGGTCGAGGTTGAACTGGTGACGGTCACCTCAAGGTCCGTGGTTGACGTGACTGACATAGGATGATGTCATGGCCACGCGCGTCTTCCCAATGCAATTCGCCGCTTCTTGTGCCTCTGGTTCTTCAATTTTGGTGTCATCGACGGTCCCTTACCTCGATTTAGGCGCCACTATACCTTATAAATAGAGAAGGGGGGGTTTCACAAACGAAACTTTAGCATCTCATATTCCATCTGCACTTTGCTTATTCTTCATCTTCTTCCCCAATCTCTGTCTCTGATTTTCTTATGCTCTTTTAGCTTCGGCTTCCGATTTCTTCTCCCGTCGATACTTTCTTTTTCCGACTCCACTATACACGTTTTGTTACAATAAATGGCAAATTCTCCTCATACTTCTGACATAGTCTCATATGCCAACCCGTTGTTGGTGGCCATACCTTCCGGCGACGATGAACCCACGGGAGATGAGAGCTTCCCCACCGTGGAGGAGGTTGTTCCTCAGAACCCTTTAGTCAGAAATGACTTCCCCAAAGAGCCCACCCCCGCTCCTCCACAAGTTCTATCTTATATGGGGCCGCAACAAATATCTTCCCTTCGGTCTAAATTCCGTATCCCTGCTAGTGTCGATATTGGGGGGGGGGGGGGGGGGGGG
>ML244234.1:690-71531 GCA_005239495.1 Nicotiana undulata
CCTCGGAATTCGATTCCGGGCATACGCCCAAGTTCCATATTTTCCTACGGACCCTCCGGGACCGTCACATCACGGGTCCGGATCCGTTTACCAAAAATGTTGACCAAAGTCAACTTTATTCAATTATTCAATTCAAAAATCCCATTTTTATCAAATTTTCACATGGAAGTTTCCCGGCTACCTGACTGGGCTATGCACGCATATCGAGGTGAGATTAATGGAGGCTTTTGAGGCTTCGGAACACAGATTTAGCTGGAATTACTCAGGATGACCTTTTGGGTCATCACAGACTTGTACTTACCGGGTTTTGGGATGATATGTAATGTATAGAGATTTTTATCGAGAAGCATTCAAAGGTTTAAATATTTTATTTATGTTTACTAAATGTTAGACTTACCTTGTCCTTAAGACTAGGTGCCGTCACGATACCCAACAGAGGGAAAATTGGGTCGTGAGAAGTTAGTATCAGAGCTCTAGGTTCATAGGTGCTATGAGTCATAAGCGAGTTTAGTAGAGTCTTGCGGATCGGTACGGAGACGTTTGTACTTATCTTCGAGAGGCTACAGAACTATTAGGACAATTTCACTTCCTTCATTCCCATCGTGTGAGTTCTTTGATCTTGAAATTTGAAATTTATCGTTCCATTCTCTCACCGATGGTGAGGATACAAACTGCGATTCCTGATGATGTCACCCCGAAACAAATGTCGCAAGGGTCAGAGACAAAGATCGACGAGGAGCACATGTCTTCAGGAGACCTTGGCAGTGTTCTCAAGTACGATTGGTACATTGACTCAGGCGGGATTGATTCTAGTGCAACAGCTACTCCACGGATCAAGGGAGGAGTTCATACTCCCACTGTCTACACTCCAGAGCAGCGAGATCATGTTTGTTAGATTCTAGTTGTCATGGCAGCACAACATATGGTTTCTGTTCAGCCCGGGGCTAGGGCAGCAACATCGGACGAAGAATACCTTGGACTTGAGAGGTACAGGAAGTACCACCCTCATATCTTTCAGTGTACTGGCGACAGATGATGCCCAGGGTTTCCTGGAGAAGTGTGACTACATTTTTCGTACTTCGGGTATTGTAGAGACGAGCGGGGTTATTTTGTCACGTCTCATCTCAAATGAGCGGTTTGTCAGTGGCGGCAGGCATATGAGTTGGGGTAGCCTGGCCGAGTCAGCTTCACTTGCAAGGATTCAGGTTTCAGAGATGCTTTTGAGGGAGTTTGCACTCCAGTTCCTCCGAGATGCATGGCGCGCGGAGTTGGAGCAATTGTGTCAGGGCAATATGTCAGTGTTGGAGCGCTATGTCAGATTTAACGAGTTGGTCATATATGCGCCTCACTTGGTTGCTTCAGTTAGGAGGCGAGTCTGTAGATTCATCGAGGGACTCATGCATGATATTCGGTTCAGCAGGACTCGAGAGTTAGAATCAGATGCCTCGTTTCAGTAGGTAGTAGGGATCGCTTGCCGGTTAGAGAGCATGTGGGACTAGGGGCGGGAGTACAGACGAGATCAGGAGAGAGAGAGTTCAGGGAGGCGAAGAGGCCTCGTAGACCAGAGAAATCTACCGGTCCGTATTATAAAGGAAATGTATGGCACGCTAGAGATTTTTGGGTCAGCCAGTTCAGTTTGCATTACCATCTTCGCATGGGGTTTCAGGTACTCATGGGTCTCAAAGGACTCGTATTGTATGGTTTCCACAGCCACGTCAGCAGAGGGGTTGTTTTGAGCGTATAGGTGTAAACCACAGGGTGAGATATTGTTCCATGATTTCAGGCAGGTGTGTTATAGCTGGGTATTCAGGTTAGTTGAGGGCGCCCAAAAGGGGGAGGCTTGACCCATTGACGTGTTTCATATTGTTGGCTGGAGGCCGTTGTGCCAGATATTATCACAGAGGTATGTTTTGATGTGTTACATAGGGGTACCAATTGTATTTCATTATAGTTCTGCTGGTCGGGACGGGTTCCCTTGTTTGTTGTTTCATTTATGAGTGAGTTTCATGCTTTGCACTCTATTTTTTATCATGTTGCTCTTGTTGAGAGATTCTATGAGTGGTAACCCGTGTCCATCGTTGTTTTATTCATCCTTGTAGTGGTGAAACTGGAAGTGAGTCCTTTTTGTTCTTCGTGGTAAGCTTTATGTGATTTTTCCTAAGTATTTTGTTTACGAGCTGTGATTTGACACTCCATCGAGATGTGAGTTCAGTTAGCGTTATGATTTTATCAGCCCAGATGAGTTAGTGGAGGAATTTCAATTGGTATGGTATATTTTTTATATGTGATTCAGAGTTGAGGGCGAGGTCCTCGTGATATTTTTGATTCGATATGTTTGGACCGGGCTGAGTACCGCGGTGGAAATTTTATCAGGATGGGATTCTTGTGATTTGTTCATATACTTTGCTTCTTCCTTGTTATATTTCTTTTGGTAAGTCAGTATTGATAGAGAGTTGTGCCTATGGGCTTGTTTGATGGTTTCTTTATATGTTTCTATTTTCATTCAGCCATTTCGTTATGTGCTTCTTTAGCTTAGCTTGCGGGATGTGTGCTCGGTGGTGTTGGTTGTGGCTTGGTGACTCGGGTGTCTAATAATGAGGTCTTCGCGTTTATTGCATCATTATCAGTATTATGCGGCTTGGAAATAGAGTTCTTTCAGACGTGAGTTGATTTCGGGCAGCTATTGTGATCAAAGGTGTTATTATGAGCCCATGTGTGATGTGCTATATTGTGTGATCGTACCTTGTGGGTATAGTCATGAGTTAATGCATCTGTTTGAGGCTAATGCCGGATATGGATTTAGAATCAGGTCATTTGGAAATGATTAGAAGGTGAGAAATTGAGGTATGAGGCTCATCAGTGGTAATAGGAAGGCTATATTGCAGTTGTGATTGTGCCGTCAAGCTTATGTAGGTTGGGGTGACGTGGGATCACCCGCGGGTGTGTGTTGGAAGTGCGCAATCAGTGATTTGATGAGTTCGAGGTGAATCTTGGCACGTTTGAGGACGAACGTTTGTTCTAAGAGGGGGAGAATGTAACGACCCGACCAGTCATTTTGAGAATTTAAGCTCTATTTGGTGGCGTAAGGTCTTGAACAGCTTCACATTGTGTATATCGACCTGTGTGCGTGGTTGGATTTAGTTACGGATAATCCGGAGTCGAATTGGGAGACAAATTTCAAGTTTTGAAGCTTAAGTGATGGAAGTTGACCGGAGGTTTGACTTTGGTGTAAACGTCCTCGGAATGAGTTTTGGTAAATTTCAAACACTTCGTATGATGATTTTGGAATTAGGCGCGCATCCATAATTGGTTTTGGAGGTCCGTAGAGTGATTTGAGTTAATTTGGCGAAAGTTAGAATTTCGGCGATTTTGGATGATAGGTGAAATTTTGATATCGGGATCGGAACGGAATTTTGAGAGTGGTTGTAGGTCCGTCGTGTCATTTATGATTTGTCTGCAATATTTTACGTCATTCCGGGTTAAATTGATAGAGTTCGACGCGAGTCTTGATATTTGAACTTTGAAAATCTATAAGTTGATTTCTTGGTTTGATTCGTTGTTTTGGTGTTGTTTTATGTGATTTGAAAGCTCGAGCGAGTCCGTGTTAGGTTATATGACTTGTTCGTGCATTTAGACGGGGTTTCGAGGTCCTCGGGTGTGTTTCGGATGGGTTCGGGTCAATCTCCTTCAAATAAATGATGTTGTTCTGTCTGCTGTCCCTCCTTTCTATGCGATCGCATAGGCTTTGCCGCGATCGCATAGTGTCAATTTGAAACGCCCAATTTTTCTTCTATGTGTTCGCAATTATACGTACGCGATCGCGGAGTCCAGTCTTTTATTTCTTAAACGCGATCGTACTCCCCTCCCTCGCGACTGCGTAGAGTAGTCCCAGGACCAGCATCCGTTTTCCCTTATGCGATCGCATTTCCTAATGCGCGATCCCGTAACACACTGGCTAGCAGCCCTTTCCTCCCTTGTATGCTATTGCGTCTGTTGTCCTGTGATCGCATAGCACACTTTGGGAAAGCAAAATATTTCTTCTACGCGATCGCATGTAAACTCCCGCGATCGCGATTCATTAATACCTGGGCAGAATATAAGTTTTCAAAACCGAGGGTTTCACCATTTTTACCATATTTTGACTTCTAAAGCTCGGTTGGCGATTCTTTGAGGGTTTTTCACACAAATCGAATGGGTAAGTGTTATTCCATTAGAATTAAATATATTCCATGAATTTGTTCTTGATTGTATCATTTAAATGGTATTTTTAGTTGAGCAAGATGTGGGTTTTGAAGAAAACTTCTAAATTGAAAAATCATGATTTGAGGGACCGAATGGTATCGGCATTTGATAAAATTTGTATGGTTGAACTCGTACTAGAAAGGGTATTCGGTTTTTATAAATTTTGTCGGGTTCTGAGGTGCGGGCCCGGGGGTCGACTTTTGGGTCGATTTTTATAAATTTGTAAAGATTGAAACTTTATTATTCGTAATAGTTCCTTATACGTTTTATATGTACTTTGAAGTTGCTTTAGTTTATTTTTATCCGTCCGCAGGTCTTTTTGCCCGAGAAGTTCATTTTGGAGTACCGGGTTGTCGTCTTCGAGGTAAGTATCTTGCCTAACCTTGTGTGGGGGAACTACCCCTTAGGATTGAGTCTTATATATTTATTGTAGTCCGTGTACGTGAGGTGACGAGTGCGTACTCGGACTTATTTGCAAATAGGTTGGCCTTTTAGGATTTGTAGATCCTTATATTCCCCATGTATGAAGGTGTAATTTTTACATTTGAGTTCCTGATTGCTAGTTTCATTTCTTCTTGTTCAAATTAGAAATTACTTGCTTAGTGTTCCTTGTTTCTTATTTGATCTTAATTGACATAAATTAACACTATACCTTTTCTACCGTTGTGCCTTATCTTCCTTCATAAAATGCCTCTTGACTAGAACTAGTACAATCTCGCCCTATAATTGTTTAGCAGAAATTGGAATATCTATACGTTGGTGTCAAGCATGCACGTGAGTCGTACATTGTGAATTATATGATTTTAACTTAAGTTCTACTTAGGTTTAGTTGACAATCATCTGTGTTGATGGTATTTCCTTGGTGTTGCCTATTACTGAGCATTGTTAAAACTGAGTTTATTCCGGGAAGCTAATTGTTTAAGTGAGATTGGTTATAGTTGTTTCCCTTGATAGGATTATATTGTTTCCATTGTTGACTCCCTTGCCGGGACAATATGGGTTCTATTATTGTTTATGTTGTTGATGATATTGTTTCTATTGTTGACTCCCTTGCCGGGACAGTATGGTTTCTATTATTGTTCATGTTGTTGATGATGTTGTTTCCATTGTTGACTCCCTTGCCGGGACAGTATGATTTCTATGATTGTTTATGCTGTTGATTCCCTTGTCTAAATGCTATCATTTCATTTGTTTGGGTGAGAAAGAGTGTAAAGCACGAAGGATGATGTCGTGCCATTTCATATGCATTATCATGTGAGGAAGGAGTGTAAAGCATAAAGAGTGATGCCGTGCCATTTCATATGCATTATCATGTGAGAAAGGAGTGTAAAGCACGAAGGGTGATGTCGTGCCATTTTTTATATTCATTATCATATGAAGAAAGAGTGTAAAGCACGAAGGTTGATGTCGTGCCATATTATTGAAATTAAAAGCACGAAGGGTGATGTCGTGCCATATTATTGAGAGTAAAAGCACGAAGGGTGATGCCGTGCGTAGCATTGTGAGTGAGTTCATGGCACGAAGGGTGTTTCCGTGCAGGTGAGGACGAGAGACATGCATTATGATGTGATATTTGTTTCCCCGTGTTTACGTGTGCCCGTACTTTGAGCTGTTATTGTTGTACTTACATATTTGGTGTGCCTTGTTATTATTGTCCTGTACTTGACCTTTATCTCATTGTTGTTGCCCTGTCCATGTCTTTTACTTATTTAATTTGCTTAATTTACGTTCCATATCAGTCGATTTCTATGGGGAGGAAGAGAGTAAAAGCACGGAGGGTGATGCCGCACACTTGTTCTATTGGAAACTACGTCTGAAAGAAAATTATTGAATAGTAAAGTTTAAAGGCATTTACCTCGAAGGAAACTATGTTTGCAAGGTTATTATTTTCCAAAGGTATGTTTGTAAAGTATTTATTTGAAAGAAGCTATGTTTGGAAAACAACTACTAGAAAGGTACATTTGAAAAGCTTTTATTGAAAGGAATTTGTGTTTGAGGTTTTTGTTCTGTACAATATATTTATATGTCGCTAGAGGAAGTGTATTTCGAAGGAGACTATACTCAAAGTGAAATATTATATTTTAAAAATGCTTTCAATATAAACTTACGATTTAAAGGTTTCACTCGGAGAATTGACTAAATTGTAGGAGTTGTTGACTAAGGCTTGAGAGGGAAATTATTGCAGTGTTGAGTTATTATTGTTTTTACTGTGTTGTAGTTTCCTCTTTTGAGTTGCACCTCGTCCTTTCTTCTGCGTAATATTACGATGCTCTGTGTTATTTGTTGTATCTTCCTTCCGCTTTGTACTTGTTATGTTGATAATTATATGGTGTAGCCGTTAGACCGGTGTCATGTCATGTCATTCCTATACGTATGTCTGTTTAATTTATTAGACCAGTGGGTGTCTTGACTCGTCCTCGTCACTACTCCATCAAGGTTAGTCTTGATACTTACTGGGCATTGTTGTGGTGTACTCATGCTACTCTTCTGCACATTTTTTGTGGAGATCCCAGGTTTTTGCATATAAGTTGATCGATAGCTAGCAGCGCGGTTGCTATTGTGGAGACTCGAGGTAAAACCGCTTCCGCGTTCGCGGTTTCGGAGTCACCTTCTTACAAGCAGTATTCATACATTGTTGTATTTATTCCAGACAGTGGTATTTAGAGATGTTAGTGTAGATTCCTTAAAGCTTATGACTTGTACTTACCGGGTTTTGGGATGATATGTAATGTATAGAGATTTTTATCGAGAAGCATTCAAAGGTTTCAATATTTTATTTATGTTTACTAAATATTAGGCTTACCTAGTCCTTAAGACTAGGAGCCGTCACGATACCCAACGGAGGGAAAATTGGGTCGTGCCAGACATGATGCTTTTGGTTAGCTTGGCTTATTCCAGCACTCTCCATTGAATGACATTGGCTAAACTTCTTGGGTCCACAAAACATGTTTATTTCTAAAATCTAAAACATTAAGAGAAATTACCAGTGCATCGTTGCTCGGCAGTAGGATCCCATCGGCGTCCTCCTCCGTGAAGGTGATATCGTCCTAGGCAACTTCTCAGAGCCTTCTATGACTCACCAATACCTTTGTCTTTTTTGCTGCCAAAAAGGTTACACCATTAATCTCGTTCCCCCCGAAAATCATGTTGATCGCTAGTCGAGGAGGATCTTCTCCTATCTTCGAGGGCTCTGCATTATCCCGATTGCGGTCGTAGTTATTTTTAGCCCGATCACTTAAGAACTCTCTAAGATGGCCATTTTTCAGCAACGTCGCCACCTCCTCGCGCAAATACCGGTAGTCTCCAGTTCGGTGGCCGTTAATCCCATGACATTCACACTAGGGCTATACATAATTTGGTGAATACCCAATTACCGTACCGAAACCGAAATTTTTGGTATTTGGTATTTGGTATGGTATTTGGTTTAAGTTTTAAAAATAATTTGGTATTATTTATGGTATTTGTTATTTGAAAATAAAATACCGAAATACCGATGTCGTACCGAAATATATATTATATTATACAATACACTTATTATTAACTATAACATAAATATAAAAAATATAAATTTTTACTTTCCTTTATTTTATAAGTTAATCAATTAACTCTAAGCAAGTAACAAGACATTCTAATGACCAAATTTATTCCTTTATGTACAATTTTCTCTCTCTGGGTTGATATTTGATGGTTTTGGACAAAACTTTTGTCAACAAAGGTTTTTAGTTTCATACTTTTGAGTTTTGTGATTAAGAATATTACAGTCTATGACTCTATGCTTTAGTTAATATTCAAACCGAATAAATCGAAACTGAAAGGAGAAAAACCAAACCATATCGAATTTAATTAGGTACGGTATTAGTATAGCATTCTAAGAAACCGAGTACCGAATACCGAACCGAAATGTCTAAATACTATACCGTACCGACCAATGAACACGCCTAATTCACACCATAGATTAGGATCCCTCTAACTGGGATCAGATCTCATCGACCTCAGTAACCATGCTTCCTTAATGCTCCTCATCACCTATACCAGCTCCACCACGCTGACATTGAAATTATACTCGGACATTCTAAGGTAGGTGGAATCCCGGGAGCCTAATATCTCTTTATCCTGCAACGACATGTTATTCCTGCCACGTTCAGCTCTCCTGTCGGTAGCGAACCTGTCTGCCAGCGAAAAAATCTGCCACATCCTTTAGCCATTTTGAAAGGCAAAAATCGGCCCTTAGAAGATCGCCGATCTGTGTCGAAATCATCCTCAACTTCTCCTTGTTCTTCTCCTAATATCGACCCCTGGATGATACTGGGACATCGAGTTAGTCGTCCTCTATTATTATCTTTGATTTGTAGCATTTGTGGGCATCTGCCCATGTAGTTGCCTGGAACTCGAGAAAGCTTTCTTTCAGTTTTCGGGAAGCATAAGAGCTCCTCAAGTTTATCCCCTTAGTAAATGCCCCGGTTGCTTATTCATCTGGCACGACCAGTAGCAACATCGTTTCCATTTGAAACCTGGTTACGTACGCTCGCAGCAATTCGGACTCCCCTCGCGCAATTCGAAATATGCTAGCCTTTTGGGCCTGTAACTTCATTTCCTCGGCATGGGCCTTGATGAAAGAAACCGCGAGCATCTCAAAAGAATCTATTGGATACTCGGGTAAAAGAAAATATCATGTATGGGCGCCCTTCGTGAGGGTTTCCCTGAACTTCTTCAGCAAGACTGACTCATTTTCGTGCGGAACTAAGTCATTTCCATTCACCTATGTTTGTGTAGGTGGTGATGTGCTCCTGAGGGTCAGAGGTCCCATCGAAGCCGACCTCACCCCTCGGGGTGTTGTTATTAACCCTTTGCTTTATTTGATTTGCATGAACACCGGGAGGAACATGACCTCTTCCATTCGCGTTGTTGGAAGAGCCCGACAACGCTTGCCTTAACTCTGTCATGGCCTAATCTTGCCGCGAAATATGGCCCATGATGGCCCTTTATTGTTCTCTCAAGATCCTTACCATTTTCGCAATGTGCCCGTCTTCGGCATCATCAGGAGTTGCCTCACGTTTGTATCGTGGATATTACCTGCAATGGAATGACGTGGCTATGTGCTCCTCGTTGCGGGTATCACTGGTCGAATTTTCATGATGAGGCGGATTTCCTCGTGCCTCAACGTTGTGAGCGATGTTGACATCGCTATCTGCCATCTTTTATAATTTTTTGTTAAGACAAAATAATTAAATAGATTAGTAATAGATGCAAAGATCAACTCAATTACGCAACTGTCTAAGCCCCACAGTGGGCGCCAAACCATATACCCGTAAATGGTACAGTTGAATTTTTAATGTGGTTTATAGAGAAGCGCATCGATTTGATATCAAAATGATAAATAAATTAAATAGAATGCAAGACTTAGCGTAAAAATCGAGATAAGACAGTAAACAACTTGGTTCGGGAGCAGGGATTCGGAAGACAGCAATAAGAATATCAATAGATTGAAAATAAAGTATTATTGAGCTTAGAACAATCTTGAACATAAGCCTGTCAGAAATTTCGTGTCCCACAATGGTTATTGAAGTTACTATTTATAGTTACACCTAAGGAACAAGGTTTTAGGGTCAAGCCCCTCTTAAATGATAATTATGAGGTTATTGATGAATTTGTAACGACATGATATGAATGCTAAAATTCTCTATAATGGATTGTGTATTTAATACTAAGGAATATTATAAATGTTATCGGGTGGCAATATTCGTTTGTTCTCATTAGCAATATTCCCTTTGGGGGTGTGAGAATGTAGCTTTTACCTTACCAAAATATTCCTACAAAATGAATGAATAAATTAGTCCTATTAATTTTTAGTTTTTTTTTAAAAGGATTTTTGGTATTTGTTTGGAATTATTTGCATTTTAGTTGCATTTTTCATTTTTAAAGTCATGAAAACTAACAAAAAATATTTAAACCTTCATCATCTTGCATTATCAGGACAAGATCGAAGTCATCCGTTATGTATGTCCCGTCTTGATCTGAAAGACGAGAAGATTGAACCAGCACCTGCAGCTAACAAGCATCAAGATCCATATCAGAGTCAGCATAAAGAACTAGCCAGGACTCTAGACCAAGCTCCGGAAAATTTACAGATAGGAATTTTGTAACTCGTAGCTGATAGGCTTAGTTAGTCTTCTTCTTTTTGTTACTTTGGTGTAATAAGGAGCTCAGCAACGGTAACAACAACAGTAGCAGTGAAATCACAACTTTTCGGTATTCCCAGCACCAAAACTTCCTGAACTACACTGACATGATTCTTTTATAGCCAAGGATATGTAGGCAACCTTTGAAGCAAGGTTTAGTCAAACTTTTCCAAAGTGCTTTCCATGGAATATCAAAACGGGCAAAAGTTATTCATAACTGCTCACTTTGTCTTTGCCCGAAAACTCTTCGTGTTTCCGAACTAAAAGGGACAGTTGTGAGCATGTAATTTTTACCTTACCAAAATATTCTTACAAAATTAGTGAATAAATTAATCCTGTTAACTTTTAGTTTTATTTAAAATGATTTTTGGTGTTTATTTGAAATTATTTGTAGTTGCATTTTTTATTTTTAAAGTCATGAAAACTAACAAAAAATATTTAAACCTTCATCATCTTGCATTATTAGGTTTTTGATTTAATTTAATCACACTATTAGTAGAAAATCACAATAATAATTATTTTTTGACATTTGTTAGTGTTAATGTTAAAATTAATAGTTTTACTTTTTATAAATTAAAATTGACTAATTAGTTAAATGATAAGGGTAAATAGTTAATTATTTCTACAAATTAAGATAGCTTAGTATTTAATTAGGGTTAAGTTAAATTAATTAAGAAAGTATAGAGCCTTATTTGAATTCAACGGACTGGGCTAATGATTAACCAAGCCCAGTCCCAAAGTTTAACTGAAAACACCCCAAGCCCAAACCCCTGAACCGGTCTGCTCCCCTAATAAATGAAATGACATCGTTTTCATCTGCCCTTTATCCTAGTCGTTGGATCATCTTGATCTAACAGCTCGCAACTAAGCCCCAAAGTCTCATAAATATGTCGGAAAGGACCAACAACCCCAAACCCTAGACCCCCAGACCCGTCTCTCACCTCTCTTCAAACTCCACCGCCGGCAGCCCCTGAAAATCGCCCACGGCGGCGGCGATACCCCAACAGCCTCAAATTCACACCAGTTAACCCCCGTCTTCCCCTTAATCCTAATCTATCACCAATTTCTCCAAAAATCTCCTCAAAACCGGCTAATTTCAAATCTAAAAAAAGAAAAAACCCTAAATATTTTTTCCTGAGAATTTCAAGCCCGTTTTGGCTCAAACTCACATGAGTCGATTGCTCTTGACACGAGCAATCGATACATGTTAGTTTGAGTTAGTTCAAACTCGTCGTATTCTGGCCAAGTCAACGCTGACCGACCGAGCTTCGATGCTTTCATAGCTCATCGATTCGTCTTAGTCGTCGATTCGGTTTCCAACAAAAAAAAGAGGGTTTGTCTCTTTTTCCTTTATTTTTTATTTTTTATTCTTATTCTGTGTTATCATTTAGGTTTTAGTTTTATCATTGTTCTTGTTTGCTTTTATTACTTTGTGTTTGATTAAAAATAGGATTAGTTTTAGATTAGTTGCATGATCATTAGTTAATCGCATTGTGAGTTAGCTTAACCAAATTTTGTTTAGTCTAATTAAATTAACCTTAGTTAACTCAGTAATTTATTTAGGTTTAATGAATGAATCATTTCTGCTTGGTTTGTCTCTTATGTCTTTCTCCCTCAATTAGTTGTTTATTTATGTTTTGAATGTACAATTGGAAACTATAAGGAGTAGAAAGGGTAATAACAAAAGCTAAAAAAATCAGAAAATTAGGGATTTTGAGATATTTAGGTAGGAATCATCTAGAAGGGATATAATTGAAATAACATAATTGAACTATATCTAAATGAATAAATTTTAAAAAATTTAAAAGAGCAAAATGAAAAGAAACTTCTAGATGGGTACATATGTCCAAATATTGTTACGAAAGATGCTGAAATTTGGATAAAAGGGACAGTTGTACCAAAATTTGTTGAAAAAGATATTTTCATATCCTTTTATAGTAGTTAATGATGGAGAAGAACTGGTGTGACAAAATGTTTGGTTGTAGTTCATGGACCTGACCATTAATTGGTCAGATTTGCAAAAAGACTTCAAAGCAAACAAACGAGTTTTCAGAAGTGTTTGGATTTCACTACAGATCTTCATGTCTAAATTGAGGGTTAAATATCTTATGTTATGGTTGTAATGTTAATTTAAGCATAAGAATGTATTTTATTGTAAAAGTTAGAACTTAGCTAGTTTGATTTCTGAAGAATATGAAGACGGATGACTGTTTCTGATAATTTATTCTTGTTGCGTTTAAAATATGGAATTGGGGTTAATTTGTTAAACTTAGAATAGTGGCTATTTATGAAACTAGTAGCTATAATTGCAATTAGAATTATGATCTTAGGGCCTGTCTATGGGCCTGAAATTTAAGAGCACTAGTTGACCTACTGCCCGTTTCATGTGGGCCTCCCATGACATGGAGTCACGCGAGTTTAGGGCCTTATTTGAGCCCAATTTTTATTACTTACTTAACCCCTTCCCCCAATATTAGTAAGTAAACCCAATAATGTAATCTTGCTTTTGAGTGCCCTGTTAATTTCAACGAAGTTTTTCCCTTTTACTATCTCAATGACAATACTTCATATGTAATGTGACTAATAGATCTGGACTTCTAGTAGACTGCCCATAATTTCGTATGCAAAGAAAAGATGACTTAGGGATTAATTATCAAATCTATATTAGTTTATTAAATGACGTTCTCTTTCCCTAACAAATATTTTCACAACCTATGGCTTTACACTAATCTCCAAGTGATTTTGGAAGACAACCTCGAAAGTGATAAAATGATTTAGGCCCGTTCTTAGTTAGCCTATTATAGTGGATATTTGTACGTTCAAGTGACATACATAAGGTTCCCAAAATTACACTTTACGTACATATTCGCGTGACGTGATTCCGATTTTCAAATAAATCCAAGGTACGCATTCGCGCGACTTTGACTATTTTTCTTAAATAAATCAAATGTCGTGAATTGTGTATACGTACGCGTAACATGATTTTCGACACACCAAACTAAACGGGTATACGTACGCGAAACTAGCATTAAGGTAATCATTTTAGATAAAATTAAAATCGGTAAAGAATAAATACATATAGGTCCTAAAATGAGTAATTAGATCAAATAAGCCAAATATGAATCATTAAGCGACCGTGCTAGAACCATGAAATTTGGGAGTGCCTAACCCCTTCTCCCGGTTTAACAAAATTTCTTACCCGGTCTTCTGGTTTTGCAGACTTTTAAACAGAGTCAACTCCATTGATTTGGGATTTTAAAATGAATGGTGACTCGGGACACCATAATAAATAATTTTGAGTGGCGACTCTAAAATTAAATGAATAATCCCATATCGAATAATGTCACTTAAATTGAAAAAAGTCCCTATTCCATCCTTATCGGAAAAAAGGAGGTGTGACAGCTCTGGCGAATCTGCTGGGGATCGAACCCAGAATCTCCGGTTCAGGGTTCAAGAATTCGAGCATTTTATAATGATTTTTATTTGACTCTATTAATTGTGACACTACTGTATTTTTGTGGGCCTAATATGCTAATTGCCTCTTATTTACCGCTTTGATATTATTTGAACTGTATTTAAACTGCCTTCTTACGCCTCCCTTATGAGTCTTCTAAAAATGGTGCACACGTTCACGTGGCCTGCTTTTTCTGTTAGAGGTCATACCAAATAAGAACGAGGATGCATCAACCACTAGGCCGGGTAGACTTTCGTGCTCCTGGTACGTTGCTCCCACCGCGACTCGAGTTGTCCGCTCGGGTAAACCAGGTCTAAAACACATCCCCAGGTTTAAACCTAGAATAACAAAACCTCATGCCGGATCCCTAGTAGGAACGATTATTTGTATCACGTGCATCTGACTTAGGGGACTCAACATAGGGGTTGAGTCCGTCTAGGACAGGTGTACCCGAAATGAAAGACTATCTTAATGCATCTTACCTGCTATGTGTGCATTTATTTATTTCGGCTTGTGTGTTGATTAGCTAAAGAAATAAAAATAATAGAAAAATCCAGAGTGAGGTAGAATAGAAAATTCATGTTGTTATGAAATCCCTGTATTAGAAAATGTCTCGAAACTCTGCCAAAATTTTCGAAAAGAAAAATAAAGAGGGATAAAAAGAAAAATGTATTTCAAAGTGAGTCAATATCTATCACGACCCAATTTCCCAACCTTAGAGGCCGAGATGGTGCCTAACACCACACTTGCTAGGCAAACCAATGTTAGAACTTGATTAACCATTTTCTTTTGAATATTTATTTAACACAATAAGACAATCTAAAATAAACTACATCTAATAATTTCCAATGCACGACTTCACGAATAAAAGAATAAAGGAATGAATAAACCGAGCCACAAACTAAATATATAGCAATAAAACTAACTCAGGGTCTGTTGTCACAATTCACGAACCACTAAGGATACTACAAATAATGGGCTGAAAGAATTAATGTATGACTGTTTTTTTGATGACCCAAGGGGTCATTTTATAAAATGAGACTCTGTTCCATGCAAAATAACTATAAAAAGACTAAAATAAAATACCTCGATACATAGTCCGGGCGTGAAACCGGAAGGCTTTTATGTGAAAATATGAGAAATAGTGATTTTTAGAATTTAAATTTGATAAAAGTTGACTTTGGTCAACATTTTGAGTAAATGGACCGGATCCGTGTTCCGACAATCCCGGGAGGTCCGTAGTAAAATATGGGACTCGGGTGTATGCCAGAAAATAAATTCCGAGGTCCCAAGCCTTAGAAATCAATTTTTGAAAGGAATTGTTTTGCTGAAATGTTTATGAATTAAGGAAATAAAATAATGCTAAAAATTATTGGTATCGGGTCCGTATTTTGGTTCCTGAGCCCGGTACAACTTGTTATGATATTTAAAGGTTAACTGTGAAATTTGGTGAAAAATGGAGTTCGTTTGACGTGATTCGGACATCCGGTTGAGAAATTATGAACTTTAAGAGTTTTTGTTAAAAATGATGAGTTTTGAGGATTAATTCATAAATTTACATGTTACTTTCATGATTTTATCGCACGAGCAAGTCCGTATGATATTTTTAGACTTGCGTGCATGATTGTTTTAGATCCCCGAGGGCTCGGGTGAGTTTCGGATAGGCCACAGGGTGTTTTTCACTTAAAAATAGCTGCTGGTTTTTCCAGTTCTGGTGTCCAGGTATTTTGACCTGTGCGATCGCATAGGAAAGACCGCGATCGCACAGAGTAAAGTTTGAGGCCTGTTTGGAACCCTGTGCGATCGCATTTAATTAATCGTGATCGCACAGTTGCCCAGCCCAGCTAATATAAATACCTGTTAAAAACGGGCAGAACCCTTTCTTCTCCAAATTTTCGAAGTTCCAGCCCTAAAAACTAATTTTCTTCAACAATATTCATCCCCAATTCATAGGTAATCAATTCCAAATTTTTCTCTTTCAATTCTTTACTATTTTGCATAACTTTTAAAGCAAAAACAAAGAATTTTTATGGTAAAAATCTAGGATTTTGGTAGAATTAGGGAGTTTTGTAAAAAATCAAATTTTTATATCAAATTAAGGTCGGATTTTAAAACTAATAGCATATTTGGGTTCGTGGGTAAATGAGTAAACGTAATTTGGTCTGAACCCCGAGTTTAGACCAAGCGAGCCCAGGGTCGGGTTTTCACTTTTTTTTAGAAAACTTAGGAAAAATCATATTTTTCAATAAAGTTAGTTCCTTTAGCATTAGTTAATGATATTAAGTTAATTTTGATTAGATTCGAGCAAGTTAGAGGTGAATTCAAAAGGAAAAGCAATAATTGAGCAGTGAGTGGTCTGCGAAATTGAGGTAAGTGTTTGGCCTAACTTTAGCTTGACGGAATAGGACTCCCCACTTGTTTGTTATGTGAATTGCATGGGCATGATGTATAGGTGTGGTGACGAGTATCTATGCACCACCAAAAGTGTTTGCTAAATTATGATTCCATTTCCCGTTCCCCACTTATTTGATTGTTGTCTTAACTGTTACATGTTCATTATTGTTTCTATGACTATTTGGCCTTGTTGAATTGTTGTTAGTTATTGTTGTGACTATTTGGAAAGAGTATTGGTTGTTTGAACTGGTTTCCTCGTGATATAAATATGGCTGAGAGGTTTGGTATTGTTTAATAGAATAAATGCATATATTTTGATATTCTTGTTGGTTTATTGGTTCAGGGGTTATTGATGAAGTCATGAGAAAAATGCAGTTTATTATTTATAATTGTTGGAACAAATGTATTGTGAGAGGCTTGGCCTAATTTTGTAAAATTTTGAATAAATTGATATGATATGTCTGGTGGGAGCGGGTTGCACGCCGCAACAAGGAGTGATAAGGGAGGAAATGTGAGATCGGGTTGCAAGCCGCAACATAATAAGGGAGATATTTTAGGGAGGAGTAATAAGGGAGGACAAGTGGGAGCGGGTTGCACACCACAACAAGAAGTGATAAGGGAGGATATTTACATTTATATGTTACTAATTTTTCAAGAAAAAGAGAATCAAAGTTTTAAAAAGCTAAAATGTTTATTTTACTACTCTCTAAATATTTTAGTACTATTTTTATTTAAAGTTAAAGTTTGGAACTCTGAAGAGATATTTGAGAATTGGTTATATCTGAGTTATTTTATTTTATTTGGTTGCAACACTTAATTATCTATTTGTTTAGATTTCTTTCTTGCTCATTATTTATCGTTGTTAAAGATTATATTGTTGAAGCCCGACTTAGCCTCAGAGTGTAGAGTGTAGTATCAGTACAACCGACCCCATGTACTGAGTAAGTGCCGAGCCTAACCTCGGTGAAGTAGTGACGAGGCTAGGATAAGACACCACATATATATATATATATATATATATATATAAAATCACGCTAGCAGGAATAACAGTTAAGAAATTAAAAACATCAATAATGGGAAGGGAGCATGCGATGGGGAATTTTTAACATAAGAAATAAGGCAAACAATAAGGCAAACACAAATAGTGATCAACAATAATTTTAGCAATTAAAAATAGAAAGGAAAATTGCACGGCATCACCCTTCGTGCTTTTACTCTCAGCCTCACCAAATAATAAATAAAATACATGGCATCACCCTTCGTGCTTTTACTCTCATCCTCACCAGATTATAATTAAGAATGCACGGCATCACCCTTTGTGTTTTACTCTCTTCCTCATAATATAAATAAATCATGTACGACATCACTCTTTGTACTTTAAACTCTTCCTCACAATATAATTAAATAAATCATGCACGACATCACCCTTCGTGCTTTTACACTTTTCCTCACAATATAAATAATTCATCAATAACATATAGAAAGGAATTTCACAAGGAATCAGTATATCATCATAGTTTCTATCACCATTTAATAATTCAATCTCAACTCAATGTTCTCAAAGAGATTTCACAAGAAATCAATATTTCATCATAGTTTCTATCACCATTTAATGTTTCAATCTCAACTTAATATTCTCAAGGGATTTCACAAGAAATCAATATTTCATCATAGTTTCTATCACCATTTAATATTTCAACCTCAACTTAATGTTCTCAAGGAATTTCACAAGAAATCGATGTTTCATCGTGGTTATTATCATAATTTATCATTCAATCTCTTAATGTTCACAATCATGATCCATTTTGGTGGAACAAGATACACAGCTTCTCATATTTCAACAATAACAATAAACATGGATAATAGGCTTAAACACCACAAGAACCACAAGAACTAACTTTCACTGGCATGTTATGACCTGAACACAACGTATAGGTGCTCGTCATCTCACCTATACATCGTATTTAGCAACAAAACAAGTAGAAAATATTCACATAACACATATTCCCTCAAGCTAAGGTTAGACACAACACTTACCTCAATTCTTCATGCCACTCACTGCTCGATTACAACTTTTCCTTTCAAATTCTCCTCCAACACACTCGAATGTAATCATGATTAGTTTAATATCATTAATTAATGCTAAAGGAACTAACTTTATTGAAAAATTATAATTTTCCTAAGTTTTCTACCAAAAAGTTAAAACTCGACCCCGGGCCCGCTTGGTCCAAACTCAGGGTTCAGATCAATTTACGTGTACCCATTCACCCCCCGAGCCCGAATATGCAATTAGTTTCGAAATCTGACCCCAATTCAAGGTAAAAATTTGATTTTTATAAAATTCTCTAATTCTACCCAAACCCTCAGTTTCTACCATGAAAATTCTAATTTTTTGATTGAAAAGGGATGAAAAACATTGGGTAATTGAAATAGAAAAGTTTGGAATTGTTTACCTATGCTTTGGGGATGAATTTGTGTGAAGAAAATCGCCTCTAGATCTTTGTAGTTCGAAAATAGGTTCTTCCCGAGTTCTAAATATGTTTTTATATGACTGGGCAGGCCTTCATCGCGTTCGCGATGGGCCTACTGCGTTCGCGAAGATTCAGGCCCAGATGGCCTTCGCGTTCTCATTGAAAGGCACGCGTTCGCGGAGCTTTAACTCCACAAGCCATCGCGTTCTCCGCCAAAAGGCCGTGTTCGCAGAGAACAGTCGAGCCTCCTCCCTCAGGCCCACTAACACTTTGCATTCATGTGGGCCAGAACGCGTTCGCGAAGGGTAACCCACCAGACCACCGCATTCGCGTCCAAGGTCCCGCATTCGCATTGAAAAAAAATGGTCCAGTGGAATTTTACTCTACGCATTCGCGATTGAAGCAATGCGAACGCGAAGAACAAATCGACTGTGCATCAGATACAACAACTTTAACTAGTTCAAAACACCTCGAAGCCTACCGAAACTCACCCGAGTTCTCAGGGCTCTAAACCAAACATGCACGCAAGTCTAAAAACATCATACGAACTTGATCGTGCGATCAAATCATGAAAATAACATCCAAAAGTATGGATTTAACCTCAAAACTCATCATTTTGCTCAAGAACATTTAACTTTCACTATTTCTCAACCGGACGTCAGAATTATGTCAAATCAACTCTGATTCTCACCAGATTTCACAGATAGTACTTAAATACTATAACAAATCTGTACGAGGCTCCGGAACCAAAATACGGGCCGGATACCAATGAGTTAAAACATTAATTCATTTATTTCATTAATAATTCAGCAAAACAATTTCTTTCAAAAATTGATTTCTAAGGCTAGGGACCTCGAAAATAAATTCCGGGCATACGCCCAAGTCCCATATTTTACTGCGTACTTCCCGGGATTGTCGGAACAGAGATTCAGGTCCGTTTACTCAAAATATTGACCCAAGTCAACTAGAACCAAATTTTAACTCTGGGAATTACTATTTCTCATATTTTCACATAAAAGCTTTCCGGTTTCACGCCCGAAATACACACGTAAATCGAGGTAATTAAAATTAGTCTTTTTGTGGCTAATAAGACTAGAACGGAGTCTTAATTCATAAAATGACTCCTTGAGTCATCACAATATCTTTGTTTTCAATTATATCAAAACTGACCGAACCATGCGGGTCTGATTCCCACAAGGTGTGATATACGTAGGAAAATCTTATCGGTACCGGCCCCATTTTTTCAAATAAACAAAATATGTCCATTAGTCAAAAACTAAAACCGATCCAACTTCGGTTAAGTCTTGCGTCGTTCTTGCCGAAATAGCCTTAGAACACCTTACATTGTCGAAGGGCTATGTTCGCTAAGAACGGACATGTCTGTCACTTTTCCCAGAAAAGTACCTTACTTCGGCCTCAAAACTTCATTCAAAAGTAAGAAGGGGCCATTATCGCAAAATGACCGTTCTGGTCGATATTGCACAAATAGCCACTTTTAGGTGATTTTTCTTTTAAAATTAAAAACTGGTTCTTTTAAAAAAGAGTCTGTCGGTTTTGTCTTTCAAAATAGAGTCAACCTTAACCCTACCCACTCATAGGTACAGAATGAATACTATCCATAATCAACCATTGAATGTAGTCGAGCAAGCTCCTCTACAGCTCCAAATGTGGTGGTATGATCTAGACAAAGAGGGTCAAGACTGGGTTGTCGAACATCTGGGTGCTCTCACCGATATCATGAAAGTTAAGCCACAAAATGATTTAATCAAGGCTTTAGTGACCTTTTGGGATCTTGTTCCTAATGTCTTCCGCTTATGAGACTTAGAGCTCACTCTTACCTTAGAAGAAATAGTGGGGTATACTGGTTTTTGTTGGGGTTTGAGAAATCAATAGCTCATCTTCCCGAGACCTATGTCAGTGCGCCGCTTCTTTGATATCATGAACATCAATAAGCAAATAAGAAAGAACCACGTAGTCGAAGGCTGCTGCTCATTCTAATTCCTCTACTCCAGCTATGGGCATCTAGAGGGGTTTGAAACACATGAAAAAGGTTTGAACAACACACAAAGCAAAGATACTTGGAAAGTTCACCGTCGTTTCGCCTTTATAGTTGCATTTCTGGGTGTCATGGTCTTTCCAAATGAAAAGGGGACAGTTGATATTCGTATGGATAGAATTGTCCAAGTCCTAAATACCAAGGAGGATCACACACTCTCTCCACTAATACTGTCGGATATCTATCGGGCA
The DNA here is from genome assembly GCA_005239495.1 of Nicotiana undulata. NCBI lineage: Eukaryota > Viridiplantae > Streptophyta > Magnoliopsida > Solanales > Solanaceae > Nicotiana > Nicotiana undulata. Next base: position 21,678 of record ML244234.1, read on the forward strand.
TTGACATAGTGTAAGTCAGGGGCGACATTCTTCGAAGGTCGCAACATTCTTCTACAATTTTGGCTAATTGAACACCTTCGCCATCACCCAAAATTCATGAACTACGGTCCAAGCAAGAGCAACTTCATTGAAAGCTATGAAGAAAGGGTGAAAGATTACAACTCCCAGGAAGGGGTGGAAGCTTGGATAGTCCACTTGAGAACTTTAAAGGCAAATCAGATTGAGTTGACTCTAGGATGGATTCCGGTGAGGGAAGTTATATATATGTCAGCCACGAAGAATTATTTGCTATTGATGGGCTTGAGAAGTGTCCAACCGTATGCACCCCAAAGGGTTTTGAGGCAATTGGGAAGATACCAAGTAGTACCTGAGGATGAATACTTGAGCACCCAAGTTATTGAGTTACATCCCGAAGCTCCACTGCCTGAAGCCTTGATTCAGCAAATATGGAATGGGTGTCGTTACTTTAAAGAGGATACTCAAGTACCTGAGCTTTCCAAAAGCGAAGTAGATTCGGGCTATGCCGCATGGTTTGAGAAAAGGAATTGCATTGATGAGAACCAGAGCCCGAGCCAGAAAGGCCCACCAAAAGGCCTCATGTTCAAGCTTTTGATGACAAAATCCAAGAAGAGTTAGTTTGGGGAGAAAAAGAAAAGAAATATCGGGCCACTATCCATGCCTTGGAGGAAAAACTGGTAATCTCACATTCGATAATGACTTACAAGCACAGGTAGCTGAAGGTGAAAAGAGACAATTAACCCGAGAGAACAAGGCGCTCCGAGCCCAACTCCTGAATATGAGAAAAGCCGTTGAAACGCCTGTAAGAAGCGAGAGGGATGAAAAGATCATCGACAACTTAAGGATAAAGGTCACGACTATGCAGCTGAATTGATAAAAACCGAAAAGGATTTGTTATATGCTCAAACAAAGCTAACTAAGGGAGTAGAAGAACATGCCCACCATTTGAGACAGAAATATGGCAAAGAAATAACAATCCTAAAGGAAAAACTCTTTGCCCTTGGGAATGAAATGGTCCAGCAAACCAAAGATTTTAAAACAGAAAAAGAGCATTTCTACGCATTAATCTGCCAACTAGAAGAAACCGTGCAACAACTACAAGACCAAAACAACACAAGTACACAAGTGTTGGAATCCCAGGTATAGCAAATTGGGCGTCTACTTCAAGAGAAAGAAGTCATCAGAACCAGGATTAAGAAAATAGCTGACTATGTCGTGATGAAATGTCACGAATGTGAAAACATGACAAGGTCCATATTTTTCGCTTCTATGATGACCTTCGTCCACCAGGTGATGGATGATTTGGACCGTCTTCAAGAAGACATTGCGTGCAGGGCCGCGCAAAGACCAACCAATGCCCAACAGGCTCCAAGAAGACCAGTGGAGGCCCTCATGTATTTTTGATTATTAAGTTTTTGAGTATGTACTTGTTTCTTTTTATATAGTTGTCAGTACTTTAATTCCCTGTAATGAAAAACCTAAAAGAGTTATCTTTATTAATGAAATGAAAAATGCACAACCCTTGAACTACGTAATTATCTGATTCATGCGGTGTCATGATACGTAGTCAATCCACACAGGATTCGAACATAAACCTAAAAGAAAGTAATTAAGAAAGCAAAAGAGGGAAACAATAAAGCCAGGATGAAACACACAGGCGTTGCAATAAATATTAGAAAGCGTTTGATTTCTTAGGTGCATTGCATTCCCCAATATGCGATTCCCTAAGTGTTAAATATCTCAAACTAACCGCTTTGTGTTGAATAGATCAAGGTCCTATTTTTAGGTGGTTGGTTTTGTGGTGGTTTTCTGGCTTCACACCCTTATTTCACGAGATCAAAAAGAAGTATCGCAATGGCCTCAGAGAGTCATCTACCTATCGTTGAGTCCGAGGATAGCCCTGCATTGGTTATCCCACAATCAGAGTCAGCAACTGCTAAAGAGAATAGAAAGCTAAAATGTCGCATGCTAGAAATGTGGGATGCATGGTTCAATGACAAGGAGCCACCCAATATTATCCCTGGCTTCCCCAAGTTGATCCCAAGGACAGTAGGAACTACCAATGTCCCAATCTCAGTACCCAACCAATTCATGCCATTCGGGTTCCCCACCATTACAACAAACTTCACTGGAATGCCTTCTGAGGTTCGCCCCCAGGCACCATCTTCAGGAATGCCATCTACTATGTTCACTGCACCACCAGTCGCTGGTATGGCACAACCGACACCGCCTCGACAAAGCTTTGAACCATAAACTTTCACTCCCCAGTTCCAATTGTACGCCACTCGGGTTACCCTGAATTCCTATCCTCAGCACCCACAATCTAAATCTCCTGTGGAATAAGAGAGAGTCTTGAGGAATCATAAACAAGAGGAGATGACATGAAAAATGAGAAGCATCGAGCAAAGTCTCAAGGATATACATGGCATGAGTAGCCAAAAGAGCGTGTCATATGTTGATCTGTGCATGTTCCCTCACGTGCATCTACCTGTATGCTTTAAGACGCCGAAGTTTGAAAGATATGACCGGCACGGAGACCCGATTTCCCACTTAAAGAGATATTGTAACCAGCTGATAGGAGCCGATGGAAAAGAGGAATTGTTAATGGCCTACTTTGGAGAAAGCCTCACTGGAATTGCTTCTGAATGTTATATAGACCAAGACATCTCCCGTTGGAAGTATGGGATGACCTAGCTCGGGATTTTGTAAGACAATTCCAATACAGTGTGGACATAGCTCCAGATAGAAGTTCTTTATCCAACCTAAAAAAGAAAGCCTTGGAAAGCTTCTGAGAATATGCTATCAAATGGCGTGAAGAAGCGAACAGGGTAAAACTCCCGATGGATGAGGCCGAGATGGTCAGTGTCTTCTTACAGACCCAAAAGGCCGATTATTTTCAAAATATGATGTGTGCCATGGGAAACCGTTTGCGGAGGCCATAAAGATTGGTGAAATGGTAGAAAACGACTTGACATGCCACATCTTAAGTCAATCAGCTCTAAGGGCCACTTCCCAAGCCATTCAAAGCGGCTCGGTAGGTTTAGCATGCCGGAAAAAGAAAGAAGAGGGAGCCATGATGGCTTCAAGATTAAGAAGTTCTCGATAGTCCTAAGATTATTATTGCCCACCTTCCAAGGCCCCGCAACATTATTACCCTCACCAGGACGCAGCCTATGCTATGGCCCCTCATCCTTATGCAGTAATGAATGCTCAGCCATACACCCGGCCACAACAACATTACAATCAGAACAGAGCTCCACCTCCAAGAAATAACCCTCATCACCAAGCCCCGTATAATCCACGTCCTCCACAAAATAACTACCAATATAACACTTGTCCCCGTGAACCACCCAGAAAGACTGACTTCACACCCATCAGTGAGAAATGGGCCTTTTGCAGCATGTACCTCCAAACAAACAGAACCCAGAATCTCCATCCTACAGACCAGGTACGAGGTGCGCTTATCACTCCATGGCTGAAGGGCATGACACCGAGGACTATTGGACCCTTAAAAGAGCAGTTGAGAACCTGATCGAACAGAAGAGGGTAGTGCTAAGGGATGAGGAAGTCCCCAATGTAACCAATAACCCGTTACCGGCCCACAACAACGGGACAGTCATCGGGATAATTTATGAAGATAAAGAATTTGACCCTGCATTGAAAGCCATTATTGCCATCACTGATACAGAAAAGCAACCTAAAACCGTGGAAAAACATGCCCGAGGTGAAATGAAGAAAAAAACCACTTTCCAAATTGAAGAAAAGGTTGAGGAAGAAAAGACAGGGGCAGAGCCCGCCAAAGAGGCCATCCTCAACGTCCTAAGAGGTCCCAAAAAGGGGCAGCTCATGTTAAGCCCTTCGAAGAGGTCGGAGCAAAGGAAAACCACGCCATATGCCAAAACTGTATGTACCAAAGGGGATGTATGTGGCACGGAGGCCAGTCATCCCACCTAGGATGGATGAGCCTTTGATCATTAGTAGTATGCCACAAATTCCCATAAGAGATACTACCGCCATCCCTGTAACTACAACCAGACGTTGGTCACCTATAAAGGGAAGGAAGTTATAGGGGAAGTAAATGAAACAAACCAATCTGGGAAGTATCATGTGACGACCATAGGGGCCATTTTATAAATTTAGACTCTGTTCCATGCTTAATAGCCATAAAAAGACTAAAATTAAATACCTTGATTTGCGTGCGCAGTCCGGGCGTAAAATCGGAAAGCTTTTATGTGAAAATATGAGAAATAGTGATTTTTAGAATTTAAATTTGATAAAAATTTAGTTTGGTAAACATTTTGAGTAAACAGACCCGGATCCATGTTCCGACGATTCCGAGAGGTCCACAGTAAAATATGGGACTCGGGCGTATGCCCGGAAATGAATTCCGAGGTCCCAAGCCTTAGAAATTGATTTTTGAAAGAAATTATTTTGCTAAAATGTTCATGAATTAAAGAAATGAAATAATGCTAAAAATCATTGGTATCAGGTCCGTATTTTAGTTCCGAAGCCCGGTACAACTTCGTTATGATATTTAGAAGTCATTTGTGAAATTTGGTGAAAAACGGAGTTCGTTTGACGTGATTCGGACATCCGGTTGAGCAATTATGAACTTTAAGAGTTCTTGTTGAAAATGATGAGTTTGGAGGTTTAATTCATAGATTTACATGTTATTTTCATGATTTTATCGCACGAGCAAGTCCGTATTATATTTTTAGACTTGCGTGCATGATTTGTTTGGAGCTCCGAGGGCTCGAGTGAGTTTCGGGTAGGCCACGGGATGTTTTTGCACTTAAATGAACTGCTGGTTTTTATTTTTCTGGTGTCCAGGTATTTGTTCTGTGCGATCGCATAGGAAAGTCTGCAATTGCATAGAGTAAAATTTAGAAGGCCTGTTTGGAACCTTGTGCGATCGCATGGCTTTATCCGCGATCGCTCAGTGCAAGCTGAGGGTCCCCAAAATTGTACCGTGCGATTGCACTCTTTCTCCCGCGATAGCACAACCTTAATTTTTTCTTACCCTGTGCGATTTCACTCTTTCTTACGCGATAGCACAACTTTAATTTTTTCTTACCCTGTGCGATTACATTCTTTCTCCCGCAATCGCACAACTTTAATTTTCCCTTACCCTGTGCGATCGCACCTCTTTATCCGCGATCGCACGGTTGCCCAACCCAGCTATTATAAATACCTGTTAAAGAACGGACATAACACTTTCTTCTCCAATTTTTCAAAGTTCCAGCCCTAAAAACGAGTTTTCTTCAGCAATCTTCATCCCCAATTCATAGGTAATCAATTCCAAGCTTTGTTCTTTCAATTCCTTACTATTTTGCATCACTTTTAAAGGAAAAACAAAGAATTTTCATGGTAAAAATCTAGGATTTGGGTAGAATTAGGGAGTTTTGTAAAAATTAAATTTTTATATCAAATTAAGGTCGGATTTCAAAACTAATAGCATATTTAGGTTCATGGGTGAATGAGTAAATGTAATTTGGTTCGAACCCCGAGTTTAGACCAAGCAGGCCCAGGGTCGGATTTTCACTTTTTTTGAGAAAACTTAGAAAAAATTATATTTTTCAATAACGTTAGTTCCTTTAGCATTAGTTAATGATATTAAGTTAATTTTGATTAGATTCGAGCAAGTTAGAGGTGAATTCAAAAGGAAAAACAATAATTGAGCAATGAGTGGCCTGCAGAATTGAGGTAAGTGTTTGGCCTAACTTTAGCTTGAGGAAATAGGACTCCCCACTGTTTGCTACGTGAATTGCATGGGTGTGGTGTATAGGTGTGGTGACGAGTATCTATGCACCACCCAAATGGGTTGTTAAACATGATCCCCTTTCCTGTTCTCCACTTATTTGATCATTATCTTAATTGTTATATGTTCATTATGGCTTCGATGGCTATTTGGCCTTGTTGATCTGTGTTAGAATTTATTGTGATTATTTGAAAAGAGTATTGGTTGTTTGAGTTGGTTTCCTTGTGAGATGTATAACAATTGAGAGGTTTGGCATTATTTTTACGAATTGAGTATATGTATTTACGTTCATGTTGGTCTCGTCTTGATAATATTGAGGAAGTTGTGAGAAAGGCCGTCAAACTGTTTCGTAATTGTTGAGGTTCATGTGGTTATTGAGTTTCATTGAGTTACTCCCAATTGTTGTTGCAAGTGTGTTAAAATGTTGGTTGTTCTCTTAGTTTATTATAGTATATAAAGACTGAGCTGAATTGATAGTGTTACGATGTTTACTTATATTCTTGTTGGTTTCTTGGTTGAGAGGTTATTGATGAAGTCATGAGAAAAATACAATTTATTATTTATAATAGTTGAAACAAAAGTATTGTGAAAGTCTTAGCCTGGATCGTGAAAGTTTGAAATATATATATATATATATATACGACTTGATAAGGGTGGATAGGGAAAATAAATATATATGACTGTGATAAGGGTGGACAGAAGAAATAAATATGTATGACTGTGATAAGGGTGGACAGGAGAAATGAATATATATGACTGCGATAAGGGTGGACAGGGAAAATATAAATATGTGACAGTGATAAGGGAGGATATTTACATTATATTTTATTGATGTTTTTTCAAGAAAAAGAGAATCAATGTTTTGAAAAGCTAAATGTTTATTTTACTACTCTTTAAATATTTTAGTACTATTGTTATTCAAAGTTAAAGTTTGAATCTCTGAAGAGATATTTGAGAATTGGTTATAGCTGAGTTATTTTATTTTATTTGGTTGCAACACATAATTATCTATTTGTTTAGATTTCTTTCTTGCTCATTATTTATCGCTATTAAAGATTATATTGTTGAAGCCCGACTTAGCCTCGTCACTACTTCGCCGAGGTTAGGCTCGGCACTTACTCAGTACATGGGGTCGGTTGTATTGATACTACACTCTGTGCTCTTTTTGCACAGATCCAAGTACCATTCAGCAGTAGAGGATCCTAGGACGACCACCCGATTTTGTTTGGAGACACGAGGTACATCTGCCGACGTTCGCAAATATCCGAGAGTCTTCTCCTATATTTACATACACTGTTTTATATCATTCCGAACAGTTACACTATTTCTTTTAGACATTCTTTGTAGTATTCTTTAGTTGTTTGTGGATTGTGACACCAGACCCTGGGGTAGTTCTAGAGTTGTTATTATAAATATTATCGTGGTTCGTTTCATTTAGTTGGTCAGTTTTATTATTTTATTTTGTGGTTGTTGGGAATTAATTTGATTAAGTTTATTTAAATTAAATTATTTATGTTGAAGTAATTAATTAAGGAAAATTTGTTAATCGACTTCTAGCATTGGCTTGCCTAGCAAGTGTGGTGTTAGGCGCCATCACGATCAGTAAGGTTGAGAATTTGGGTCGTGACAAGTTGGTATCAGAGCACTAGGTTTAATTAGGCCTCAAAATCCACTAACAAGCTTAGTAGAGTCTGAAGGATCGGTACGGAGACGTCTGTAATTATCTCTCAGAGGCTATTGAGTTAGGAACAATCTCACTTCTATTCTACTTTATCGCGTGAATTTATTCTACCATTGATGATTGAACTTGTCTATTCTTGTCCTCTCACAAATATCGACAACATGCAAGGCGTTTACAACCGGAAAAGAGATGAAGCCCCAATGACAGCTACGATCAGGGGGAGAGACAGAAGCAGATCTCATTTCAAAGCTCGAACATCAGCACCTATTGTACAGTCTCAAATGGATCTAGACGCGGAGGTTCTAGCTCAGTCGATACATATTGGACTAGCCCATATCTCAGAGGGATTCATAGTTACTTCGGTACTGCATAACAAGGGAATAGTTGAAAGCAACGAAGTTGATGTATGTGAGCTGTGAAGTTTAACATCATGGATTATCAGACATTGTGACCTATGACTTCGTGCCAAGTGAGGAAGTCCACTGTCAAGGAATAGATTGCGGGGTCATGTGTTATATCGATTTTGGCTTGAAAGGTATAAGGCCTGAGATTCTTGGCAGGAGATAAAGCTAAGAATTGCGGTGTGTCTGTTTCTTTAATGACCATATACCTCAATACCAAAGGAGTTATATAAACAACTTTAGATCTACAGAAGGTTTACTCGGCGTGGAAGTCACAGTTTCGGATTTTGGGGTGCTCCAGAGGGAGTACAGTGGTTGACAAGCTTCTAGACTATATGGTTCGTGCCAAAAATTATCTGTATAAAGATTTACTTGTGGGGTCGTTGTGCATCAATAGGAATAAGAGTTATCCCAAGGAATAACGATGAGTACACGAATAAGTGGGGTAGCTCAGCGGTGAGCCAACATGGTAAAGGAAGAAATTGGTCGCCGGTGGTTGAGGCAAGCCTACTAAGAGTACGACCAGCCAGTGCAAGATCAACTATTTGACTTAGTCCTTTGAAAGAAGTTGTTTCGTGCACCCTCCATAATGCGTGGTGCATAAGGTTTGAAACAGTTGTGTCAGGTCACTATGACGGTGTCGGAATATGCCATCAAGTTCAGTAAGTTAGCCGTCACACTCCTACTTCGGTTTATCTAGCAAAAGAGCAAGCACATAGACTCATTAAAAGACTTAATTACGATTGTGAAATTTTGTGCGACCCAGGGCAAGTTGATACTTTATTTCGGCTAGTGGTAGAAATTGTCTTAGACTTGGGAGAGTCATATTTTATCAGAACACTCAAGCTACGTGTCCCATTGCAGTTACAACTCAACTTACATGTCGACGGTGGAGGTCAGATTCCTAGAGGTGGAGACCTAGCCTGTTGGTATATTTTCTATGGTATGGCTTAGGTCGCTACATTAAATAGTGTCATTACAAGAGCAATCCCTAATTATTATAAAGTGATTATTTCTTGAACTTAATTCGGTTATGCGTATTTAATAAAGTTCTCCTAAAATGCTCCTCTATCGGGGGAGCTTCGTAACTCTGGAATCTACTTATGTGAACCCTGGTATTGAGAAATTATAAGGAGATAACTGTGTCTATCATTACATGTTGTAATTTTATTTAACGGATAATATTCAAAAGAAGAAAATGGAAGGTTTTGAGTGGCGATATGCATATTACTTGTGATTCAGAATTGAGGACAAGATCCTCGCGTTTTGATATGATTTGGTATGTTTAAAACGGGCTACGAGTCGCGGTGGAAGTTGTGTAAGGATGAGATCCTTGTGGTGGAAATTCTTGTGGTTAAATTCTTCCGTGTGAATCAAAAGTTTACTATAATACTAGTAGAGAGTCATGTCTGTTAGGCCTATTCAACAATTTATGTATGAAATAATGATAATAATCATAATAATAAATGAATAAATAATAATAAAAGTAGTACTAATAATAAGTAAGTAAATAAATAAATAAGGAAATTAAGTAATTAACTATGCATAATTTGCCAAATTCGTGTTATAATTATTGAGACTTGACCTACGAGGTATGTGCCTGCCCGGGTGGCGTTAAATGAGACATGTTGATTCGGGTATATAATTATGAGGCCTTCTTGAATCGCATTTCGTTATCAGTGTTGTGAAGGTTTGAAAGGAGATTTTTCCGTGAAGCAATTTGATGATTCTGTAAGTGACTGTGAACAATTATTAAGAAACATAATGAGCCGAAAGGATGTTCTATTTGAATGGTCAGGCGAGTGTGGGTTGAACTTTCAGAAACTTAAGATTTGCCTTGACTTCAGCACCGGTGTTGGTGCTACCATCAGGTTCAGGTTCTTTCACGGTGTATTGTGATGCTTCCCGAGTTGGACTTGGAGCAGTATTGATGCAAGATGGCAGGGTGATTGTGTATGCGTCTTGTCAGTTGAAATTCCATGAGAAGAATTACCATGTTCATGACATAGAGATGGCATCCATTGTTCATACCTTGAAAGGTTGGAGGCACTACCTTTATGGTGTGTAGTGTGAAGTTTTTACAGACCATCGCAGTATCCAGTACTTACTCAAGCAGCAAGATCTAAATTTGAGGCAACAGAGATGGTCAGAGTTGTTCAAATATTATGATGTCACTATATTGTATCACCCGGGGAAGGCCAATGTGGTGGCCGATGCATTGAGTAGGAAGGCAGTGAGTATGGCCAATCTTGCGATGCTCTTGTTATTACTTTACGCATTTCTGATACTAATGAAAAACAGATTATGATATATGACAGGAGCGACGCGTGCATCATACACCCTCGAGTCCTCACACAAATGAGTCTCGGGGATAAGATAGTGCCACATTGCATCACACTAACGAGTTTTAACAATACAGTTGAGCGGACCTCAGGAGAAATCACACTACCCGTCCTAGCCGGTGGTATCACCCTGGAAACAACGTTCCACATCATGGACCAAGACACGGCGTACAACGCCATCATAGGACGGCCTTGGATAAACGCCATGAAGGATGTCCCATCCAGCCTATATCAGGTTGTCAAATTTCCTACCTCGTAGGGAGTGTTCATTATTCGTGGCGAGCAGCGCACGGCCCAAGATTGCTTTCGCATCGCCCAAGATTGCACGTATACCCAACACCTGAAAACTAAAGGCACAGAAGCATAGCAATTAGCGAGGTTGAGGTAAGACGTCGAGGTCGAGGTTATAACCTTTCCCATGAGGAGTATCCTACACAAACCCGAGTTGTCGGGTAGGTTGGCTAAATGGGCCATCGAATTAAGCGAGCACGATATAACGTATCAGCCGCGAATAGCAATAAAGTCGCAAGTACTTGGCGACTTCAGCGCTAAAATAATGCTTGAAGTCGAAAGGGAAGCCACTAGTACTTACCCTAAAATACACGACCTATGGATTCTATACACCGTTGGCGCCTCAAACGCATCCGGATCTGGACTGGGACTCGTACTCGAGGTCCTGACAGACGAGGTAATTCGTCAGTCCATGTGGTGTCCAGATATGACTAACAATGAGTCCGAGTATAAGGATGTGATTGTAGGATTAATACTGACCCTCAAATACGGAGCATGACGGGTAGTCCTTCAATATGACTCACAACTCGTCGTCAATCAAGTAACAAGGAATTTCCAAATCAAGGAACAAAGGCTACAAAAATTCCAGGTCGAGATCTGTAAGCTACTGCCCAAGTTCGACGAATGCCAGCTCGACCAGATACCTCGAGCGCAAAACGTCGAGGCAGACGGCCTTGCCAAATTGGCGGCAGCAACCAAAAGCATAAACGGAAAAGAGAATGTGGCCACACTCCTCCACTCGACCATTGACCAAATTGAGGTACGCACTATTAACCTAACTTGGGATTCAACTGTATCATTGCCTACCTTCAGGACAACGTTCTCCCAAACGACAAAAAAGAAGCCAAAAAGCTTCAAATGCAAGTAGTCAGGTACAACATCATCAACAACGACCTATATAAAAGGACGTATGGCGTCCCTCTAGCAAAATGTTTGGGACCAAACCAGACAAGGTGTGTCCTAGAAGATAACCACTAGGGTCAGTGGGGTGCTCACACCGACAATCGAGCCCTAGTTAGATGTCTCATACGAGCAGGCTACTACTGGACCACAATGAAAAAGGAAGCGGCTGATTTTGTTAAAAAATGTGAACCATGCCAAAAGTACGCCCCCATGATCCACCAAGCGGGCGAGCACCTCCACTCAGTCATGTCTCCCTAGCCCCTCATCACATGGGGAATGGATATCGTCGGTTCATTTCCCGAAGGACGAGGTAACGTACGATTTCTTTTGGTTTTAATTGACTATTTTTCTAACTGGATGGAAGCAGGTGCATCCGCCCAAATACGCGAACAAGAAGTGATTGGCTTTATATGGAGGAACATCGTATGTCGCTTCGGCATCCCCAAAGAAATTAGTTGCAATAATGAACCTCAATTCACAAAGAAAAAGGTCGTCGAGTTCTTCGAGAAATTGCACATCAAAAAAATACTCTCCACGCCATATCATCCCACCGGCAACGGCCAAGCTGAATCCTCCAACAAAACAATATTGAATATCATGAAAAAGAAATTAGAAAACGCCAAGGGATTGTGGCCAGAGGTGCTACCAGAAGTGTTGTGGTCATATCGCACCACGCCAAAGACAAGCACAGGGGAAACGCCATACTCACTAGTCTATAAGATTGATGCAGTGATACCGGTCAAGGTCGAAGAACCAAGCCTAAGATATTCAAATGAGAGCGGGCCAAGCAACGATGAAAACAGAAGGCAAGATCTCGACGAGGCCGAAGAACGAAGAAACATGGCTTACATAAGAATGGTAGCCTAAAAACAACAAGCAGAGCGATACTAAAACAAGAAAGCCAAAGTCAGGACACTCAAAGTCGGGGACTACATGCTCAAAACAAAAACACGGGCGAGCAAAGACCCACGGGAAGGCAAACTGGGGACCAATTGGGACGGCCCATATGAAATTACGGCGGCAACAAGCAAAGGGTCGTTCCAACTAGAAACAATGGAGGGAAAATTGCTAGCAAACAATTGGAACGTCTCTCCCCTCAATTACTTCAACTTCTAAAGATAAGACGTCCTCCAAGTCGTACTCTTTTTCCCTCACCCAAGTTTTGTCCCAATTGAGTTTTCTCGAGGAGGTTTTTAATGAGGCGATGAAGAGGGCATCTCAAAGTTAAGTATCAGTTCATCGCCCGACCTCTCAACAGTTTCTCCAGGTCGACCAATGAAGGGACTTCTCCAATGAATGAACAAACAAAGCAAAATATGCAAACATATAATGTTCACATGCCTCCACCAAGTTTACACATTACGTCAACCTAGGAAAAAGCATTCAACTTTGCTCGAATCGACTCACATTCGACCTCGTTCGAATTTATTTAAATTCATCATTCGACCTACTCGAATCGACTCACATTCGACCTCGTTTGAATTAATCTAAAGTCAACATTCGACCCTGATCGAATCGACTCACATTTGACCTCGTTCGAATTAATATAAAGTCAACATTCGACATCGCTCGAATCGACTCACATTCGACCCCGTTCGAATTAATTTATAAGTCGACGTTCGACTTTGCTCGAATCAATTTATGATTTGACCTCGTTCGAGTTAAATTATTAGTCGACATTCAACCTCGTCCAGATCAACTTACATTCGACCTCGTTCGAATTGAATCATATTTGACCCCGCTCGAATTAATTAAAACACTTGCACACAACTTGGCTCGAACTAACTAAGTTACGATTCAGCCTCGCACGAGCTCGACTTACAGTCGGCCTAAGTGAAATCGCAATCAAGGCAGTCAATTGAGGAAAAACATTCAAGAAAAAAAAATTCAAGAACAGGGAGCAAAAGTATTATCATTCCAGAAAGTCATCTTACAAGGGCCAAACAACTGCCCACAAAACAAAAAAATATGAAAAGAAGAACAAAAATACAAAAGCAATTATACTATTCTGCCGCATCTCCCCCATTACCATCGTCATCGGCACCCTCGCCATTGAAGTATTCGTCATCATACCAAGCACCTAGCTCAAGCCCGTCCAAATCATCTTCATCGTCATCCACCCCAAGTGTACCGGGATCGTAGCCACAAGCGTCACGAGTTGCATGTGCCTTAACGCGAGCATCCTCGAATTCCGCCTCAGAAGCTTTCTCGCCCGTCATCAAACCACCATATATGTCAAGATGAGCCACAGCATGAACCCATTTCTCGTACAAATCTCGTGGGACACTAGGATAAGTGGAAGCATGGGAGGTAGACGGTTGATCCAGTTGTTACGCCTTCTCGGCCTTGAGGACAGTAATCTAATCGTTCAGATCCAAGACCTCTGTCTCTAAACGACTGATCCACTCTTCGAGCCTCGCCTTCTTAAGTGTAGACGCCTCTGCTTCATTTGCCCGCTCGGATCTGAAGACGTGGATGGTACCCGCTAGTGCCGCTGCCTCCACCACATCAGCCGTTCTGGCTTTCTCTATTCTCTCCAACTCCGCAGCTTTTGTGGCCAACTCGTCTCTTAAGCCGTTGGCTCTTGCTTCACTCTGCTAGAGATCAGCCCGTAAGCATTCCACCTGAGCCTGGAGGTCGACGCACTCGGACATAACCCCCTTTCTCACCTCAAGCTCATCATCTTTGGCTCTCAATGTCCCTTCGAGCTCGTTGCACCTGCCAATGGCTCTCACAAGCTCATCATCCTTCTCCTTCAACTCATCTTCCTTCTGTTTGAGCTCGTCCCGGAGAGACTCAAATTGACCTCCTCACCAAGTATACTGACTAGTGCTCGGTGCTTAGAATCCATCCTTTTATAGAGATCCGCCCTATTCTCCTCCTGACGAGGCACTCCCGATCTCCAGAATGAGAGTCTGATAAGCAAATAGAGAACGGTTAGCAAAGACGAATAACGTAAAGGAAAGGAGAAGGTATTAAAACGCTAAAAAAGATAACTTACTCACAGGGCCATCCCGGAAATGCCTAATGACAGGTCTACATCCTTCAGCGTCTGCAGAGTCCTGTTCCCGGTGCCCGTGCATAAGGGCGCCAAAGTTGGGACCACGTGCTCTGAGTTGACCAGCAGATTAAAATCCAAGGGGATAACAATATTTCGAGTAGATCCCTTGGTTCTCACTTCTACCCGAGTGAACCCCTCCTCGAAGGTCCGCACTTCCTCGGGGTTAATATCAGAACCGGGCTCATCATCTTCTACGACAACCGTCTTTCCTCTCCCGTCGGCGAATGACGAGCCGACCTCAGGGGTCCCCGACCGCCCTCTTTCCGTAGCAACCTTTGCTGCCTCCAATGGACTCTCCTCTACAGTGACCTCTGGCGAGGGAGCAGTCCCCATAACTGAAGGACGCTCCAACTCCGCATCCAAAATAATCGGCCCCTCGGGTGTGGCCGCGGTCGTAGTCACTCTGTCGATCTCTACTCTTCGCCTCTTCAGCGGCGCCACCTCCTCTTCTCCAGGTGAAGATTCATCTACCATGTGCAGTACCGAGAAAGCCTGGGTCTCTACTGATGGAACGATCATCTTCCGGCCAGATTCACTTAATGCCGGAGTCTGAGAGGAAGTATTGCGCACAGACTCGACCAACATGAACTTCATCCCAGCCGAGGAAACCGCCTGACAAAATGCAGTAACGGGAACCCTCGCCTTCTTAGAAGTCCTCGATCTAACACCAAACAGAAAACCATAAGTAAAAGAGGGAAATGGAATATGACGAGGTCAAAATATCTAAAAGACGAAATTTTACTTACCAGTTGAGGGCTTGGGCCCGAACCTCTTGTTGAAGGATGCCTAGTCACGGATCCCTCTTGGGCCACCCAGTCACTGATGTCGGCTGATGACGTCCAAATCCATTACTAAAAAGTAAATGGACACGGCCGGATGCAATATAATTTACCCAACTATGAGTCGGGGTCGAATCCCACAGAGAACAATATGTTGGCGATTAGGAATGTAAGAGAATTATCACTTGTTATGCAATGCCAAACACTTCGAAATATGATTGTGAAAATATTATAGCTAAATGCGATAATGTAAACTAACTTTTAAAGCAAGTAAAATTATCAATGGCTACAAGTATGGATGCATCGGGAATTACACTCAAGTAACGATACAATGTATTTCACGATTTTACAAATATGAACGAGTTTATGTTAATTAGCCATGGGTAACAATTCTAAATTAGCTTCTTCCGAAGACTAACAAGACTTGCTAATTGAATTATCCCTAAAACAATTAAGAGATTAAGCACACCCGGATGTGGCAACAAGTAGTAAAATTCTATCCCTAGGTAGAATCTATAAAATGAGGGTTAAAGCCTCATGTTCTTGTTAATTAATCTTTCTCAACCCCAAATAATCTTTCCCAAAATTAATTTGAAGTTAATGGGTGATTCTAAGGGTTAGCTAATCCCTTTGGAAACATTAAAGAATAAGAATAATTAAAGAAACAATAACCCACTTCATAATAAATAAAAATCGTTCAATGCATAAGCACAACAAGGTATTTAATCCACACTTTAAACATGAATATTCCCGTAAACAAGATTCAAGTGTTGGAAAAAATGCTACACACTTAGATATACAATACAAAGCAAGAAAATGAAGAAATGAACATAAATGGGTAAGGAATTCTACACCAAAAGCTTCAAGACCCAAGGGTGTGTGCAAGAACCCTAACTTCCAAAACTTGTTCTCTCTAGTCTAAGGACTGAAAAAAAGCCAAAAGATCTGCCAAAGATCTTTTACAAATGTGCTAGGTCGTGTATTTATGGGCTTGGAGTTGAGAAAATGTGAAATGTCATTCCTGCCCAGGTCTGAAGCCCGTTGACCGCACCTACGGAAGAGTCATCGCATGTGCGGTTCCGCAAAAGCAGACATTCAATCGCAGATGCGAAACCTGAAGGGATTTCCTTTCTCCGCAGATGCGGAACTTGTCGTCGCAGAAGCGATACCGCAGATGCGGACCCACTGCATGTGACTCCTTTCCGCAGATGCGGTCTTGTCCTTCGCAGATGCGAAGTCACATATGGGAACAGTGTTCCGCATATGCGGAATCACTGAAGAATTTTGCACTTTTGTTGCTCTTTTTGCTCAATTCTGCTTCAATTGAATTCAAATCACTTCATGGCATCATTTACTTGAAAATCTAACAACATACACCATAAACGACCTCATATTATAATTAAAGGATGCAAAATATAAAGAAAAGAGACTAGAATGAGTGATAAAATCACCACCCATCAACACCCCCAACTTAAAGCTTTTGCTTGTCTTCAAGCAAATAAAAACCAACAATTCAATGAGGTTCTACCATTTAAAGTACAAGTAGTATTGCTCTCATTTACAAATCACGTTCTCCAATTAAGCACCATACTTATGGATTTGGTTGGTACTAATAATTAGGCTCAAGCATGTGAATCTTAACCAAGTAACTCCCTCATTTAAGAACAACTTCAAGAAATGCAAAGGATTTTCAAAATAATCAAGTGATAACAATAAGCCTCAAGAAGTGACTCAAAAGCACTAGTCTACTACGTATGCTCAATTACTCATTTCCGGATACATCAATGTCACCAATCCATCCTAATTCATGTGCCCTCAAAAGAAAGGAAGTCCCAAAATCACCTATTTACAATAATAACACAAGGGGAAAATGCACAAAGACACTCACTCTCAACAAAGAATTTCAAGTGTTACAAAATATCATGTCATAAGCTTGCCCTTATTTTAATTCGCAGCATATTCAAGAACACTCGATTGGAGATCCTATAAGGACTTGTTAAGCTTGTAATGTAGGTTTAGGGTATATATATATATATATACACACTTTTTTTTTGGAGCTTGAGTAATTTCATATGAGCACTTTGAGGTATATGTTTCTACACTCAATGTACAACCTTACCAATTTTCAACTTCACACTAACACCCCCAACTTAGGTTTTTAACCTCATTCTCAATATTCGAGGGACATGTTCAAAAGAGGGAATTATTTCACAAAAGGGTAAAGGTTTGTAATGAGGTGGCCAAAGAAAAGGTTAAAGGCTCAAATAGAGTAAACTAGTGATAATATTTATGCAATGGTAAGTTTGAAAGGCTAAAGAGGCTTTTCAAAGATCACAAAGAATGCCTAAGGTCATCCTTCCAACCAAACATAATTAACATTAGCATTGAAAGACCAACCGGGCAAGTTCTAGATGATAGTTAAACACAAGAACTATTTATACAAAAACTAACACACATGGCACATGAACTAATCAAGATGGATCAATTTTACTTCTTAATAAGAGCATCTAGAGCAATATCATGCCAACTAGTAGGCAAAGAGTCACCAAAGGAGCCAAAAAGTTATCACAAAAATTATTCTTCCCCATGCAACTTACTTTTTTCAATTTAAAACCAAAATTCGGAGGGGTATTCTTAATTCACACTTCACATGCAGGAGACTAATTTTATTAGTACCAAATAATCCAAAAGTCTCCACATAACAAAGCAAGACTAATTCCCTTAAGAAATGTCATCCATCATAGGGAAAAGTCACCCGGTTCAACACAAAAATATTCCTCGAAAACGAACCGTAGCATAAAGAAAACCCGAGGAAATACTACTAAAGAACTAAAAATAATCTAAACGAAGATTACTAAAGAAGATAAAATAAACATTAATGAAATAACAATAAAAGAACAAAACTACTAAAGAAAATAATAAACAAAAGCAACTAATACTAAAGGAGCAAAAGTAACATAAACTAAAAACTACTAAAGAAAATAAGTAAAGAAAGAAAAATAAAATAGAATAACAACAGTGACTAATCTGCAAATGTACAACCAATTACAACTACGCTCGGCAAGAGCACATGATAATCAATAACAAAACAAGCCCGACAAGGGCACACAATATCCACACCACTAAAGAAACCCGGCAAGGGCACATATACAGCATCAATGTACGAGTATAGTATACTCCCTAAAGTCACCCTCAACTAAAAACATTGCAGTGTCCTCACCGCACAATATCAGAATAAAATAAGAGTAGTTTGAGGGTTTCCCTGAGGGCTGCATCAGACTAGCAGACTGCGGGAGAAGGGCTAATCACTGCTGCTGAGAACTCTCGCCCTCATCATCAGCAACACTCGACATGAAAGAGTACTCCTCACTATCCTCAGCATCAGCACAGGTATCTACCTGTTCTGCGGCCCCCATTTGAAGATGGCTTTGATGCCTCTCCACATTTTGATCATAAACTTGCCCTTCTTCTTGTTTCTCGCTTTCCAAAGTCTAACTGAAGATCTACTCACCCCCTCTTTATAAAAGCATGCATAGAATCCCACAATTTCCCTTCTTACCTCATCCTCATCATCGAAGCCCAGAGAAACGACTTAAAATTATGAGCAAGCATTTACCGTGGGAATACATGGAAAATCATGATTTCACACAAATGTCTGAAACCAATAAATGTTGATAGAAACAAAGCCATAAATTGGTCACAGTGTAATATCCAGTGACTTGAAAAGAACTAAAGAAGGTGAAATATTTTGGGGGTTTGCACAAAAACAGTAATAAAGAGGGGAAAATGAAGTAAATTGGAGAACTAATTAATCTCGTATATCATTTATGCATCCGATGTTCAACATGATGTATTCTTCATCATTTACACACAAGGAAGCTGATTGTTTTAACAGAATGGACAATTACTATTCTTTTTTCCATTTAAACTATTCTTTACACTGGCATGGGATGTGTAATCTCATGTCTTTACACAGGGAAACTTATTGTTCTAACAGAATGGACGATTACTATCTTTTCATTTAAACTATTCTTTACACTGGCATGGATGTATAATCTCATGTCCTTACTCGAGTCTTTGGCTGGAGCGCTTGTGACATGGCGCGCAATCTGTTTGTTATCTGTGTAAATGATGGTCTTGCTTCTGGATCAGGTGACCAGCACTCTTCCATCAATTTTCTCCACTCAGAATCACAACGTTGTGGGACGGGAGGTCTGAGTGTGTTATTTACAATCCCACCTTCATCCACAAATTATGAAATTACTTCAATCTCAAGCTTGTCCAGAGAGTCAAATTGTCATGCAGCAAAGAAAAACATACTATACGTATATCTCCATGTGCGATGAATTTTGTCTTACTATGCAAAAGCATACGAAAGGACAAAATACTCCCTCTGTCGCAAAAAGAATGGAGGCACAAGGTCAATGCATCTAAATTATTGTGAAAAGTGAGGCATTGATTCCATTTACATTTTTCATAAATTACATTAATGTACCATAAAGAACAAATATTTAGAGTGAAAAATAGAAACTGTTTTTTCATTCCGCAAGTTGTAATAGAGCCAAGGGATAGAGGTGTACTGTAACGACTCGGTCGGTCGTTTTGAGAGTTAGCGCCCCGATCCCCTAATAATTGCTTCTCCCATGTCTTATTATGTTAATGGAACGTGTCGGAGCATTGAGTGGTGAAATTTAGAGTGGTTTTGGACACATAGTCCTTTGATGTGAGCTTTAGCTTTAGAAATCGGACCGTAGCTAGAGCTGTGTGAAGACGGATCCGGAATGGAATTCCGTCGGCTCCGTTAGCTCCGTTGAGTGATTTCGGGGTTAGGGGCGTGCTCGGAATGTGTTTTCGAGGTCGGATGTAGATTTAGGCTTGAATTGGCGGAAGTTAGAATTTCGGGGATTTCGGCCGATAGGTGAGATTTTGATATCGGACTCGGAATGGAATTCCGAAAGCGACAGCAGGTCCGTAATGTCATTTGTGACCTGTGTGCAAAATTTGAGGTCATTCGGATAAGCTTAGACGTGTTTCGGCGTCGAATATGAATTCTAGAAATTTCCTAAGTTCTTAGGCTTGAATCTATGCATATTTGATGATTTTGATGTTATTAGATGTGTTTTTAGGACTCGACCAAGTTTGAATGAGGTATTAGGGTCGGTTGTTGGTTTTGGTTGAGGTCCCGGGGGCCTCGGGTGTGTTTCGGGTGTTCAAACGGACACTTTGGGCCAAAAGCCTTAGATGGTTTTTTTGGTGTTTCTTCAGTTGTGCGTTGTTCTCTGCGATCGCAAGGGCCTATCTGCGATCGCGTAAGGTAAAAAGGGAGGTCCAGTAATTCGTTCTCTGCGATCGCAGAGTGGTGGGATCTTGAACTCCGCGATCGCATGCTATAGGTCGCGATCGCACAAGGTGTTCCAGGCCTAGGGGAGTTAGGATATTTGCTCTACGCGGTCGCGTGAAGCCAACCGCGATCGCAGAGCGTTGGATATGGGTGGTCCGCGATCGCAGACCATGTAGTGCGATCGCATAGACTTACTTTTGGGTGCGTGCTTATTTACTCCCCGCGATCGCGGCTCGCCTTCCGCGATCGCATAGAAGAAATAGCCTGGGCAGAATGTTAAAACCCCAATTCGAGGGTTTAAGTCATATTTCACCATTTTCGAATTTTGGAGCTCGGGAGAGGCGACTTTTGAAGGTTTTTGAACCTGGGTGTTTTGGGTAAGTGATTCCTAATCCATATAGATCAAATTCCATGATTCTAATCTTAAATTCCTCCGTTAATTTCGAAAATCTTGGGTAGAAAATGGGAAAAATGGGAAGAACTTCATAAACCCAATTATTGAGTTTTGATTGAGTATTTGACCTCCGATTTGAGAGATTTTTATATGGTTAGACTCGTGAGTGAATGAGGGTTCGGAAAATGTAATTTTTACCCGATTCCGAGACGTGGGCCCGAGGGGTGTTTTGGGCAAAATTCCTAATTTCGCGTATTAGCTTCGAATTAATTAGTTATTTTGAATTCTTGAAATGTTATTTACAATATGCAATCGAATTTATCAGATTTGGGCCACCCGGAGTTGGATACCCGTGGCAAGAGCGTGATATTGGGTTGAGTAGCGCAGTCGAAGTAAGTGGCTTGCCTAACTCTGTGTTGGGGATTATCCCTTAGGCATTTTAACTGATTTTCACTATGAAAACCCCGTGTATGTGAGGTGACGAGTGCGTGCACGGGTCATTTTTACTAAATTTCCACTGTTCCTTCTATGGCACACCTCATTTTCAATTTTATTATTACTGTTTATTGTTCAACCTGAGTAATAACTTAAGATTTAAACATTGTCAGCCGGTTTTACCTGATTTTCCACTTATTACTGCTATTTGAACCATGTTTAGATATTTTACCCTATACTTACCTACTATTTTTCCTAAACTGTTGAATTACGCTACATTGGCATACATCTTGCATTACATATTTAAATTGGGACTACGGACTGAGATCCGGGAGCTTTCCCCCTGTACTGCATTGCATATTTAATTTGGGACTACGGACCGAGATCCGGGAGCTTCCCCCTGTATTGCATTGCACGATTTTCTATTGAGTTATATGTTGTGCTGAGCCGAGAGTTATTTTTAAATCATCCTTTCTCGCTTTACTTTAATCTTTGTTATTATTGCTAATTATTTCTACTGTTAAATTTATAACTGTTCTATTTGCAAACTCAGTAGGGCCTCAACCTGACCTCGTCACTACTTGACTGGGGTTAGGCTTGGCACTTACTGAGTACTGAATGTGGAGTACTCACGCCCTTTCTGCGCATGTTTTCCCCATGTGCAGATCCAGGTACCAGTACACAGCGGTTCGGTTAGGAGTGCTGCAGCAGCTGCTAGGAGACCGTGAGGTATTTCTGCGCGTCCGCAGAACCTTCCGAGTCCCCTTCCTACTCTAGTATAGATATAGTTCATAGTTAGAGATACTCTTCTTGACTTCGTTGCTTAGAGCTATACTTGTAAAGCTTGTGACTTGGTGACATTCCGGGTTTTGGGATATTGAGAGTTGTAAATGCCGAGCGGTTAAGTTTTATGGTTATTATTCTATCTTTAATGTTTTATTTTTGTTTTCGACTTATTTTCCGCATGTTTTAGGCTTACCTAGTCGTAGGGACTAGGTGCCGTTGCGAGCCCGTTCGGAGGGTTATTTCGGGTCGTGACAAGTACTACTTTTAGTGAAAGGGCAGGAAGCTACATTTCAGAAATTCAAAACCACTGTCCTCTCATTGGTCTTGCCACTAAATCCATTAACAATTTTGAACACATCTCAGGAAACTACGGATAGATCTAATGAAGTTCCAGATTACTTAAATGTTATATGGTAAACAGGACAGCAACAGAGTTTCTTCTATAATCATCAGCTTATGGAAGGCTAAACCAAATTGTCAAAGACAGAACATCCTATAAGAATGTAACTCTGCAGTTATTGACAGTGTAAATACGTGCTTTATCATCGAAAGGCAACTGCAAGTCTATTCTTAAAATTCCATAATTAGGTACTGAAATTAGAAGCTTACCGATAATAGCACCACAATGCAGGTTTGCGTACGGCTCTTCTCCTGTCAAGATCTCCCACATTGTGATGCCAAATGAAAACACATCCACCTGCCAAACAGATTAACAGCATTTCTTCATATCTGGGATACAATAGTACTTAATGGTCCAGTTTGAAGTTAAAAAAAGGGCAACCTGATGCACTACGCTTCCACTATGCGCGGGGTCCGGGGAAGGGCCGGACCACAAGGGTCTATTGTACGCAGCCTTACCCTGCATTTCTGCAAGAGGTTGTTTCCTCGGCTCAAACCCATGACCTCCTGGTCACATGGCAGCAACTTTAACGTAAAGGCTCCCCTTCTCCAGTTTGAAGTTAAGCATACAGAAAAAAAGATCTTACCTTTTCTGAAACCCGACTGCTGTTTCCATTTAATAGCTCCGGCGCCATCCACGGAAGTGTTCCTCTAACACCACCCGAAACAAGGGTATTTCGCTTAATCCGAGATAATCCAAAATCACCAACCTGAAAATTTTAAGTGTCAGGTTACATGTTTAAAAGGAACACTATTAACCAAATCACCTTAATACATCGAAATAGACACGAACCGATTTACATCTTAAAATTCAATTTGCTGGCTACTGGCTATAATCCAGATAAAGTAACCCTTAAAAGGAGCCTGGAATTTCATAATCAAAACAGTCACACATTTGACCTTTACCTTGCACACAGGGCGCTGTGGATCTCCTAAGTTGACTAGCAAGTTTTCACATTTCAAATCAAAATGAACAATATTTTTCAAATGCAGGTACTCCATTCCAAAAGCAGCATCTAATGCAAGCATAAGTTTTTTCCGCCGATCAAGCGCTCTGCAAGAACTGAGTAATTACATGGATCAAAATCACACTAGTTTCATTGGCAAGAATAGCTGAAACTACAAATAAGTGCAAATGAGAAGTAGCAAACTCACCGATCCTTCCTAGCCAGGACATGCCTTAACGATCCATTGATCATGTATTCAGTAACTGTAGCCACCGTTCCACCAGTTCCATCTGGAACCACCCCATAGAGAGCCACTATATTTGGATGGTGAAGCTTGGAGAGGATCCTAGCCTCTCTCCAAAATTCTTTGATCTGCAAAATACAGTAATTAGACATTTACCAACAAATGATTATCAGAAACAAATGGTTGGATTTCTTTCTGAGTAACTTTTTGCATGACAAAGGAACATCATATTTCCATCCATATCTAAATGCAAAATTGACTCTCTGAAGTTGAATTGTGGCGTACCAGTCGTTCTTGCTCAGATGAACTCCCAGCAAAACAACTTTGTTTTATTCTCTTGATAGCAACATCTGTTCCCCTCCACTTCCCATGATATACTGTTCCATATGTTCCAGATCCCAATTCTTGTAGCTCTTCAAGATCACTGTTTCTTATGATCTACGAGTAATAACTCACTGATTGTAGTTCAAATTGAGAAAACTCCTCTCTATAAGTGATGTAAAATCTTAATAAGGAAAGCCATGTAAATTCAAAGTTCAAGTTTTCATTAATTCCGTTATACACGTAATAATTTATGACCACAAACAGCTCAAACATTATATTTTGTTGAGAAATTAAGCGCATGTGTTAACTGTGTATAAAAGGAAAGACACTTTCAGAATTCTCGAGAGGATCAGTCCCATCTGCATTAATTGCTTTACTCATGCTTTCTTGTTTATGTGATTGGAAGTGAAAGTGAAACTTAAGAATGTTGTCTTGTCTGCCCCTCCTTCATTTACTATGATATAGTAGTAGCTAAACTACTGAAGTTGAAAGATCAAATGCATAAAGAACACTCCCTCCGTCCCAATTTGTTTGATGCATTTCTGTTTTCGAGAGTCAAAGTAGTTTTCTTTAATCATGATTTTTTCATGTCTTTTAAATATTTTAAATGTTAATTATTGTGACTTATAGTGCTTTTTATGTAGTTTCCAAATATGTAAATTTTATTTGAAAAAAAATTAAAGATTCAATATCTGAATTCATTCTCAAAATTAAGAAGTTTGACTCTCGAAATCTGAAATGCATCTGACAAATTGGGACAGAGGGAGTATAAGAAATCAGACTCCGTGGCTCAGGAAGCATCATAAATTAGCAAGAAGAGATAGGAAAAAGGAAGCATTCACTATATATCATAATCAAATATTAGCTTTTTTTCTTTAATGGAATTAGTTCTGGACCTGCAAGCCATAGATCCCGGCTTCCTTTTCAATGATGGCAGCATCAGAGACAGATTCTTCCTTTCCGTTGGAACCAAATTTGACATCCTACAGATTCATGAAATAGACAAGTTTTATTTTCACAAAACCAAATGAGACCTGATGCCAATGACTCAAGAAAGAAATTATTACATATTCAGATTCTTCAACAACACTCTCGACGTCAGTTTCTTCTTCAGCAGATGGTTCATCTTGCACATGTGGGATTACTGTTGAAGATAAGGGGATATCAGGAGGCACACTATCAGTTACATCTTCCACAATAACAGCAATTTCTGGTAATGTGGATGCTGCTGAAATTCCATCAGCATTGCCCTTTTCCACAGTTTTATGAGGACCATCCGCAAGTTTCCGGTGAAAAGAGACCTCATGAGTGTAAGCCACATCTGTAGCTGAATTTGGAAGTGATATATCACTGGTAAGGGGATTTCTCCAATCCAAATAAAAACAAGATTCCTCGGATGAAAATGGCACAGAATGCATGATTTGGAGGCCACTACTATCCTTTAATATTGAAGACTGTGGCTTAAAAAATCTGTAGGAGTCTGTTACATTGCTCATAGTATTTTGGGAAGTGTGTCTTTCCCCTAGTATTTGGGGATCTGATGCTGACTCCGGGTAGCATAGAATTTTTGGCAATTTCAACTTGTGTTCCATGGCGTTAACAGTTGGTATGTTGCTTGTATTAACCTCAGAGCTTCTACTGCACTTGTCGGAAGGAGGATCTAGATACTCTCTGTTGCGTTCTCTTGCTTCTATATTTGGTTGATTCTCCTTCTTGGCAATTCGGTGATTTTCATCTCTCACCTCATGCTCTTTCATTGACCACTCTTGTGATGAACTAGACATTGCAAGTGATGGAGATTTTTCAGGTAGAAAATCTGAAGGGGACGGGCTGATTGATTCTTCTGCAGATACATTGGGCCTCTCAGCCAATCGTGATTCAGTGACATCACGATGCATGCTGAAACCCGATGTAGCTTGAATATCAGATACTTGAGAAAAGTTAAACTTTTCTAAATGCATTGCCGTTTTGTTTGACATTAGCCTCTTAGAATCCAACTCTGTTTGACCAAACTGCGTAGAAGACACAGACTGTTTGCTAGGGTCATTTGTCCTATCAAGAGGACAATTATAATAGTAGCCTGTGGTATCAACATGATAGGAATTTTCATATAGTGGTTCCTCTATGGTATATAGACTACCGGCATCAGGAACATCAAGACTTGCAACATTATCGTATAAAAAGACATGGGAACGGTTAGGATCTTTGATCTGAAATGCTGCTGGAGATAAAGGAGACGATTGAATATATGAAGTAGAGGGGACCTGAGATAAGTTAACATAAGAAGAACTGGGATTTCGGAGCAGAAACTTCACATTCATAGAATTACCTCTATTATGGTTATCAAACGGGAGATAAGTTGGAGAATCTCTTTGGCAAATTGGACTGTAGTCCAGTGCATTTCCAAATGTATCCCTGCTAGAGCTTCTACGATGACCTGGCTCAAGCATTCCATTTACTGCAACGACGTACTGATAATCAGCTTCACTTTGCTGTAATGTCATTGCTTCAAAGGAACAAGGTCCCTCAGAATCAGCACACGGCACAATAAATAACCGTAGCCTTTGAGAACTTTTTCCCAAGTCGTGATATTCCTCGATCATGTGCTGAAGATCCTCATCAGACGACACGGATACAAGTGCATCAAGATCTTCTTCAGGAAGCTGATACTTAATTGTATGAGGTTGATTACATATCGCTGTTGTCTTTATCACTAGCTCATTAAAAGTTAAGTTCTTCTTAATTGATATAATTCTCGTCTCCCCACCCACATATCTAAGCTTTCCATCGTTCGGCCTTGGTAAAATCCTACCCCCATAGCTGCAGAGCAATCTCATCTTTCCATTGGCACAACTCTCCAAGTAAGTGTTCTTTTCACCTTCCGGTGCATGAGGGGACTCTAATATATCTCTATTCCTCTCATCTGAGAACCGAGAAGGTTGTCGTCCACTAAGACTATATTCCTCGTTACATCTGCGTGTCGTATCAAAATAAGTGTTCTTTTCACCTTCCGCTGCATGTGCTAGCCTGGGAGTATAATCCAAAAATTCTGTACTGCAGTCAGAATCTCTTCTATTTATCCCAAGGAGGTCATGAAGTTCCTTAGAGACAAGACGGCAATCTTGAGATAGATTAGAAACACCTCTAGCTGGCTGATTTTGTTCTGTATCTCTTACTATATTCGCTTTTCTTGGTGTCACGCTTTTTCTAAGAAATTCCTCTGAAAACTCTTCGCCTGTTTGCACGGACACATTATGCCTACGCCTGTCATCACAATCTTCATCACGCGGAACAACATTGCCAACTTCTTGGCCTGAAATTCCACAAGACTCACTAGTCATGGTCTTCTCTAGTAGTTTGGCCGTTACTTCTAAAACATTTAACGAAATTCATAAATGGTCCAAAGCTTCTTGAAACTGCTACTATGTGCTCGTGACGCCAAATAATTTAGTCTATGTACAAACTCAATCCAAAAGGGTATTGTATATAAGTAGTCTTTTTGCTTCCAACGCTTCTACCACCACACGAAATACCAACTGAACAACCAGAAGCAAAAGGTTATTAACTAGAAATTTGGTCAATCATTATAAATAAATATTAGGCAATATTCACAACCACAACGTTAGTCCTTCTTTCTTAACAGCAACTGTGCATACATAAAATACAATCACCCACAAAAATTGATCAATAATCACAAAAAACAAGACAAGTTCACCAATATTAGAGAATTTCTAATAAACTATCAAAAGAATACAACAGTTTCAAGAAATATTGAGGCAAAAAGTCAGCTAATAATTGATAAAGACAGAATCTTTTTTCTTAACTCCTTATGAACATTTTCAAAAAATTAACAAAACTTTCTGAAACGGGACAAGGGTAAAAGAAAATTCTTACCTGTTTGTATGCTTGGTTATTGAAATTGAACCTGGTTTCGAGGCTTGAAGAATTGCTATTTTTGGAAAAGGGTTTCCAAAAATGGAATATGGAAAATGAGCGGAGAGAAGAAGGGGGCGTTGTAAAATGCAAAGGTTTCGGAATATCAAAAGAAGAGAAGTGGGAGAGCACCATTGCTTAGAATTACGCGGCATCAACTTAGGACCCGCCCTCCTTAACTATATTATGGATTCTTAGCCCCCCCCCCCCCACCCCCACCCCCACCCCACAAAAAAAAATTTATATGTATTTGACCCTTTTGGAATGGAGTTTTGTAAGGTAAAGTTGGAATCTCTTTGAAAATTTGTATTATAGACTTATATTGTGGTTTTAAGGACATGTCATTTCGTCCGATACCAATTAATAAACGAGAAAATAAATGACTTAATTAGACTGTAAAATAAATCAAACCAGTGCACAAGCGAAACCTCGACCTCGAATTGAAGTAATGTCGAGGTGATATTGTAAGAACGGTAAAGGATGAGCGACTCACATGAACAGTAAATAAAGTGAATAGCGAGAAAGAAACGATTGTATATATTTTTCTCAGTGAGATATCTTGGTTACAAATGAATGGAATTCATCTTGTAGAGGAGTCCTAATTAAGATATACTTCTAGTTACAGTAGGAAATCATATCAACGGCTGATTAACCGCTATAGATTTGATCCGTTCCGAGATTCATGCCACGATCATCGACCAATCGTGAATATCTCGCCCTTTCCGTTATAAAGTTCTGCCATATTACTCAGTCTTTCTGGCCTCGATCGACATCGACATCGATATGAAAAGAGGCCTCGATTTCGGACTCAACGTCCTATATCTTCGACATAACATACCTATCTCGACCAAATAGTGAAACCGGATAGCCCCAATTTCTACCGTATACATGTATAATAATAATCTCGAGTACAATGCTTATAGTTATGGGACTCAAACAATGCCGTTTTCTTTGCAAATATGAAGAGTAGACTGTCACAAAATAAAATTAAGAGATTGCTAATTGATGTCCTGGTTCAAAGTCATGATGCTATTGAGATTGGGTAGTGCAGGAGTCATGGATTTAATGCACATTTCTTTAAAAAAGCATGGCCAGTGGTAGGGGATGTCTTGAACTTTTTCTAAACAAACAGGTATCTTATTTAAACCCATAAATTGTACCACTATTACCTTGATTCCAAAAATACAAAACCCTTCTAGAATTTTTGAGTTTAGGCCAATATCTTGTTGTACTATGCTTTATCATATTTAAGATGCTAACGGAGAGTTTAGTATATAGTAGTCAAACTGCATTTATCCCCTAGATGTATGTAAAAAATGGCTATGAGAAAAGCATATGACTCTATTGGATGGTGTTATTTGGAACAGATCCTGCTATAAACTTTCCGGTAATATTTGTGAACAGTAGCGTACACTGAAATTTTTGTAAGCGGTGTCATTTTTTATTTTTGTAACCGATATTTAATTTTATTTATTATTTACACCTACATATTACGGAAAAAAATCGATGAAATGGTATCACGTGACACCGCTTCAAGCAAGGTGCATATTGTTGGTCTTTAAGCTTAGTGTAGCTTAATTTAAGCTTAGTGTAGCTTAATTTTAAGCTTGGTGTAGCTTAAAGAGAGTGAATAGAAAATGGTGGGAAAGAAATGGAGGGAAGTGAAATTTTGAGTTAGTGCATTTTGTCCCTCGTCAGAAGAAGGAAAGAAAATCTATGTATATATAGAGAAGCTCTTCTTCTAGCTCTTAAAGAGTTGAGAAGAAGGCAAGCCTCGCGCCGTCGTCGCTCGGCTTCGGCTTCGGTCAACAATTGATTGATTAATCTTTTTGGACAAAATTCATTTCAAATTATTTAATTAATTAACGCAAAATTCAAATCCGGAATGACCCGCGACCCGGTCCGGTCCGTCCCGTTTTTTCTTTCCCGGATTATTTTAAACGGAAAAGGTCCAAATATGCCTGTGAACTATTTAAAATAGGACAAATATGCCCGTCGTTAATAGTTTGGCCGAAATATGCCCAAACCGTCCAATAATTGTGCAAATTTGCCTTTTTTTAACGGAAACAGTATTTTTTCTTTTCTTTTTTTAATTAATTAAAATCAAAATATATTTTTTCTAAAGCAATTTTTCTAAAAGTTTTTTTTACTAAAAAGTGAAAGAAAAAAAAGGGAAATATTTTTTTTCCAGTTTTTACAAAAGAACTGAAAAATATTTTCTAAAACACTATTTTTGTAAAAACAGAAATAAAATATAAAAAGCAATTTTCTAAAGCAATGTTTTTGTAAAAACTGAAAAAACGAAAAAAAAAATTGCTTTAAAAAAACTGAAAAATTATTTTCTAAAACAATGATTTTTGTAAATTCTAGAGAAAAAAACTGAAAAGCAATTTTCTAAAGCGGTAAATGGAAAAAACTGAATTTATTTTGAACTAAAAACTGATAAAAAGAAAATATTTGTTTATTTTCAGTTTTACAAAAACATTGCTTTAGAAAATTGCTTTTCAATTTTTTTTTAGTTTTTACAAAAACAATTGTTTTAGAAATTAGTTTTCAATTTTTTTAAAGCGATATTTTTCTAAAAATTGAAAAAAAATTATTTTGATTTAATTAATTAAAAAAAGAAAATAAAAAATAATGTTTCCGTTAAAAAAAGGGTAAATTTGCACAACTATTGGACGGTATGGGCATATTTGGGCCAAACTATTAACGACGGGCATATTTGTCCTATTTCAAATAGTTCACGGGCATATTTGGACATTTTCCGTATTTTAAATCCGTTTTTAATTTTTTCCCGCAATATTCACACCTATTCAAAACAACTATGGTTGTTCTGAAAGGATTCACACATGTTCCAACAGCTATGGCTGTTCTGAAAGGTTGCAAAACCTTTTCAGAAACAGTACGAAATTGGCTATAAATATGCCTTGAATCCCAGAATTTTTACTTACTAAATTTTTTGATATTCTTCTTCTTCTTCTGCACAAAATATTCCAGTGTGTTTTACAGCCTTCGAGTGGTTCGTTGTTCACCGGATTTTTTTGTACCAACACTCCGGTGAGTTAAATCGTTCTATCCTGGGAGGATATATTCCAAAACCTCGGGTACTTGAGGGGAATAATTTCCTTAAGGACACACTGTGTATTCAGTGGGCTCGATTTATTCCTATACTGTTTTTTAGAATTTATTTTTGAAGTTCTTGTTCTACTAATTTTCTGTTTCGGTATTTTCAGAAAGTTTACTGTTTCTATTTATTTTACAGCAATACAAATTAATAACACATACTCCCCTATTTTGTGACCTAGATCATGACTTGTGTGAGAACTGTGTCATACTCTATCATTCTAAATGGAGTGCCTACTGCTTCTTTCCGAGCTAAGAAAGGAGGCAAGGGGATCCTATGTCCCCTTCCCTCTTTGTGCTTGTTATGGAGTATTTGACAAGAATCTGTTAAGGGTTGTCCGGATTTTCTAACCATATTTGGTTTTCCTATTTCTTGAAGGAAAGGACAACATATTTATTATATTTGGGTTTTCCTTTTTGTAGAAGGAAATCATCATTCTTCCATGTTTAGCTAGTCCTTTTTCTTGTAGGAAAAGGTTTGGACTTCTATAAATTGAAAATCCTTTATTTCTCATTTAGTAGCATCCACAATGTAGCCATATGGGTTGAGAGTCGTGTTTAGGGGGAGAACTTTACGGGACAAGTGTAATGTGTCACTTGTGTTTGCCTCTTCGTGAGGTTGTTCTTTCGAGATTTTGTACTCTCTTTTATTATAGTGGATTGCTTATCTCCGCAGTGAACGTAGGTCAGTTGACCGAACCACGTTAAATGTTTGTGTCTCATTTGGTAGATTTCTCTTTTATTGTCTGGTTTATCGTCGTTCAATTGTTGCGTCACTAGTTTCCGCATGACACCTGAATTTTTTCGGTCCTAATAGAATCAAAATGTGCAAAAGTGTAACTCATTCAGTTGAGTTTTGCAGATGATCCTTTACTTTTTTGGTGTGCAAAAATGTGACATGAATTTGGTAGGAGACTGAGATCTATAGAATTACCCTAGCATGTTGTATATATCACATTTGGCAAGAGAGAAATAAAAAAGAATTTCAACACAGGACAAGGAATCAATAGATAATTATCAGGTTGATAATGCAAGAAGTTCATTGCAGGGGAAGCCTGAAAGCTCGGTTGATCAAGAAGCTGGTGACTCTCAATTTCTATCAAGAAGTTGGCATTTGTTTAGTTGTTCTGGTGGCTTCTTGTTTTTGTTGGTGCTAGCATATTTGGGGTCATCTATCCAAATATGCTAGGTATTTTTCAAATACTCTGTACATAAATTCAATTGGTAAATAAAATTTTTAATTATTAAAAAAATATGTACAACAACAATAACATTAATAACAACAACAACAACAAAAAATGTATGTTTCCACCAATGGAGTCTAGGGAAAATAATGTGTATTGCAGACTTTATCCCTACCTTAAGAAGATAGAGAAGTTGTTTTCCGGTAAACCGTTGGCTCAAGGATGCATAAAATTTGTTGCAAAAATTTTATTAGCTACACGGTTGAAAACTGAAATAGTGGCTATGCGGGTGAAATTTGTTCAATTGGGGCTATAATCTTATTTTTATTGTGAAAATAGCATGGACTAGTCAATTTTCGGATTGGTAATCGGAAAATAGCCAACATTTGCAAAGTTATTAAAAAATAGTCATTATTTTAGCCGAAACACGAAAAATTCCGTCATCATATGCTGGATTGTGGAGATCTTGCGTATAAACTTTCAGCATATTATGTTGGAACTTCCAGCATATTATGAAATTCCAGCACATTATGCTAGAATTTTTCCGGATTTTTAAGGGTGTTTGTTCAGATTTTATAAAAAGTGACTAAATTTTGTTTACTTTTGAAACTGTGGCAATTTTCAATTACTAGTTGTAAATCAGGTTATTTCTAATTTTTTTCCTTTTTTATTCCCTTAAACTATTACCCTTTTAATTTTTTTTTCTTGAATATTAACCTTTTAGTTAATCATATCTTTTTTTATGATCTGTTTTTCTGTTTAATGGACAAAATCGATTTTAAATTTACAAGACAATTAGTAGAAAAAGTTGTTCATGGTTAAGTTTCAAATTGAAACGTTATGATTAATAAATGTTGTATTCAATTTTATTTATTTTTACTTTAGCTAGGCATAATTGACTTAAATGTTGCAATAAACTTGGTTCAACGGCCATTGCAATCTAAATATCAATTCTATTTGGTGTCTGATTCCATTACTATTTCCTACTTTAAAATCTGAAGCACTAAGTTAATGACTCACATCGTCTCTTATTGTATATTACGAATTAAGGGTGAACAAGCTGAACCGGAAAACACACCAAATCGATTAAAAAACTTGACTAGGTTTGGTTTGACTTGGTTTGATATTGAGTAAAAAAATCTGAACCAAACCGACATATTATAAATATATAATTTTTAAGACTTTATATTGAATTTTCTTTAAAAAATATTGAAATATTTGGGATCCTCTCATGTGTTTACTTTGAAAGCGTAAATTAGCGAAAATTATTGTTAGATGACTAAAAAAATAACTATCATGCAGTACTAAAAAAATTCTCCCATTAGAATATTTTAATAGATCATATATTTGTCAACTTTTTCAATATTTACTAAGCATATATTCACTTATCAAAACTTTATTTATATCTTTAATAAAGTAAGATTGAAATAATATTCATGTAACCTAAAAAAACCAAAAAAATCCGGCAGAACCAAACCAATCCAAACCGATATAGTTGGTTTGATTTGTTTTTTATAAAAACCCAACCATATATATATATATATATAACTCTATGTTGGGTTAATTTGGAAGTAGAACTTACAACGGAAAAAAAAAGAAAAACTGAAGAGGCAAAATCAGCGTTAATAGTTTGTTTTAATTCCCACAAAAAACGCAACGTTAATAATTTAGTTTGTTTTCACTTAATATTAAAACCCTAATCCTAGCAAAACAATTCCACATCAAAAGTAGCACAGCTCAAACCCAAAACATGATAGCCATTAGAATGCCTAATAACTTTCCTCGTGATATCACCATTGATATAT
Source organism: Nicotiana undulata (assembly GCA_005239495.1). Taxonomy (NCBI): domain Eukaryota; kingdom Viridiplantae; phylum Streptophyta; class Magnoliopsida; order Solanales; family Solanaceae; genus Nicotiana; species Nicotiana undulata. The sequence continues at coordinate 55,827 of ML244234.1, forward strand.
TCATAAAACTTCCTGTGATTTCTATTCTAAGGTTCAAATGCGTCTCTAAATCATGGCGTTCTCTAATTGAAGATCGTCAATTCATCAACCAACACTATGATCGTTACAAAAACGATACAAATTTCCATAAAATCTTTTTGGCTTGCATAAAGTACCAATACCATTGCCAACAGTACTACTCTATAAACGCCCCGTTTCAACATGATTCCAGTGTTTCTCTTCTTGAACATCCTCCAAAAATCAACCATAAATTGACTAGAGAATTTGTGGTTAGTTCATGCAAATATGGTTTATTTCTTCTAGCTTTTTCGTATGATAAAATTATTCTTTGGAACCCTACGATCAGAGAATCAAGAACAATCCCTCGCGCGATCCAAATTCAGAATGAACAATCATATGATTTACGGTATAGTTCTTCATTACAGGATGACAAAATAGTTTATGGTTTAGGTTATGTTTCTTCATTAGAAGATTATAAAATAGTTAGAGTAGGGCCTACAGTTCATGAAGATGGTCATAAGACTCATAATATTCAAATATTTTCGACGAAAAATAATTCATGGAAATTAATGGGCAAGTTACCTGGTGACACTAACTGTGATAGAGCTATGGTTATAGCTGATGGAATTGTTTACATGATTAGCCATAAAAAGGGGAAGAAATTTATTTTATGTCTATGTTTGAAAAATGAAAAATTTGAGGAAATATTATGTCCGGAGGGGGTCAGTGAAACTCTATTTACTATAGGAGAATGTCTATTTTTAGCTAAGTTTTTGAGCCCTGTTAATAATATGGTTGATTTTGAAGTTTGGTGTATGAAAAAGAATGGGAAGAGTTGTAGTTGGAATATAATGTTGACAATTACAATTCCATGATTTGGAATGATAGATTTTGGATGCAGCCAGTGGGATTTATTAGAGATGGAGATACGTTATTTCTGAGGGATAAATCTGAATTCGTGATATATGATTCGAAACGACAAAACTTCGAAAAGGTTAAAGTTGTTGAGGTTGAAGAATCACTTTGTCTCGGTTGGGCTGTAACGTATGTGGAGACTTTAATCTCTCCTAATGCAATATAGGATTACGCTAAGTTTGTAAGTTTATTTTCTTTTCTTTTTTTCTGTTAAATAAAATTATATTATGATTCTTTTAATTCATTGGAGTAATTACAAGCTCTATACATATTTAAATTTTGCTGTTTTGCATTGGCTGGTGTACACATTCTTATATCATCTTAACCTATTAAATTTCCATGGAAAATGGGGTACAACTGAAAGAAAAATAAGCCTTTTTCGTTGGTTATCCATTTTTAGGTGGATAATATGGTTCTTATCCATATTTAATTCGTTTTTAAAAAGTTCATTATCCAATCCATTTTGTCACCACTACGTAGTACGTACATCAATGCAGTCAACAGACAAGTAAGAATTTGTGAATTTTTTCATTGATACATGTGTTGTATACTATTGTAAGTGTTGTATTTTTGTAACATAGCTGCTAAACTGTAGATTAATATCCTTTTAGGGTATAACAACTCTAGGATGAAAAATGAGTTGATTACTATTCGTAATAATCTTGTTAGCTTAATGGATATCGAGTGTTGAATTATTAAGCAAGACTTGTAGAAGAATTGATGTTTCGGATGGAAAGAGGATTTGTAGCCACTTTGTGGATGTGAATTGATTTGAGTTAGATTTGCTCATCTATATGTAGACTACTTTATCGAACCACATTAAATATTTTCATCTTTTTTGGTATATTTCTCTTTCGTTGTCTAATTTATTGTCATTTAATATTCGTTTTGTTTGCTTTCACCTGATTATTTCGATCCTAACAATGAGGACTAACACTAAAAAGCAAGTGAAGATGTTGTCAAATTCACACACAAAAGAAAAAGTACAAGAAAAAAATGGTTGAACTAGTGGCTGGTGTGTCCACTGCAATGGCATGAAACTGGTCTCTACTCAACATTGCTACAACACTATCTCTTTGCATTAATAAGTACACTTGCAACCAGTGATCATTCCAGTGAGACAGTATTTCAAGTTGTTGGATTTTGATGAAAAACAGTTACGGTATGAGCCAAGACTTTCAAGGGAAACATGTTAAAATTAATCACACAAGAAGCAGAAAATTTCAAGACGAATCACGTTAAAATTACAGTCAAGTAGAGCATATCTAAGATACAAATAGTACAGCCAGCTGCTGTACATCATTTTACACATATAAGCACGTCCGCCAAAACCCCCAAAGGGAAAGGGAAAACAAAAGAGGGATGGCAACTAGACTTAAACCAAAAGACACATACAATGCAGAAGGGGGCTAAACGCGACCATCCCACAGGGACTCATTGCGAACCTTGTTAGACCTTAAAAGGCGCTCCACATCTGTTGGAGGGTTCAAACCAAGTTTCTTAGCACGCTCCCACCTGTCCAGTCTGCTCATTCCAAGGCATGGCCCATAAGTCATATTCATGTCAAATTGCCTCAACACTTCCTCCTTCTGATCATAATCATCTGCAGATTTGGTAATTGCAAGGTACACAAAAGCAACCTCTTCAGATCACAAAATATATTATAGAAAAAAGTGAGAGAGAGCAATAACTTCCGAATTCAGAAATTTCCCACCATTTTTTGTTAGTTCAAAACCAAAAGAACATAAAGATTCCGTGTAGTGTCCATAAACTGTACACCCTTTATTTTGCTTTCAAAGCTATTAAACCAAATTTGGTCACCAATGAAACATAAACATATCTCAGTGGTAATTCCCCTTGCATCACTATATGAAAACCTTCCATCACAATACCTGCTAAACTTTTCTTAGGGGAGTTACTAATGGTGATAGACTGATCGTTCCAGTTTACTCTAGTATAATAGTGTATCATGCGTGGTAAGCAGATGTTTCCATTCTTACCAGGTTGATTATCATTATGCAACTGTTGCGGCACATCGTTTTGTATTTGAAGTAGTGGCAAATTCCTTTCTTGTTAAACAATATAGACACAATGACAAGCCACTTTTAGCATCCATGTTGTTAATACATCTATAATAAAACTTAATGGTTAAAACGAGGAAATAACAACTTTGACCTCTCGAATCCCCTTCCACCCCCCATAAGTCATATAGCCTATTGTTCTATAGGATATCATTTCACCCAAAAAATCTTGACAAATTAGTTCTCTTGAACCATAGAATTCATATATGACATTGCTAATTGATTAAAGATATGAACCACTCATGTTAGCATGACAAGGCCATAGGCATAAGGACTACGAAAAGCGTTCAACAAGAGAGATGCCAGTTATTGGACGAGTTCAATTTCATTAAATCCACAAAAATATAGACATGTGTTTTTCTAATAAAAATTTTGTGTATGCACTTTAAACATTTTCCAATTATTCTTCAGGGATATAGCTTATAAGTTAATACATAATTATTAAAGAGGAATACGGTATCTTAAAGAAGATATTCAAACAAAACGAATAAAAAAGAAATTAAGAAATTACATTATTGACTAAAAGTGGAAGAAAGAGAATAATCAGATCTTGGGAAAAGTTATCCTATTACCTTGGAGTAAATCTCCTGTATAACCCCTTTATACCGAGTGACTACTATACAGAAAGCTTCTTCTTTTTATATATTTTATAACAGTGGTGTATGTCCAGCTTGCACGTATGTTGACTATACCATTGTACATATTGAATGACTAATATACAAAAAGCTATAGAGTAGTCCTAGTCTCTAGTCAGTCAATAGAGATACTAGAAGAGCTGCACCCTTAACCACCATGTTAGTAGGTTAGACCATCCACAATCTCGCTTGAACCTTCACTTAAAGAGATTCTCTAGCTCTAATTAGTGAAAAAAACAAAGCACAAGTATCAACTTCTCAAAAATTTACAGAACTCAAATAATGGTTTTTTCAGTTCCTTCTTTCTTCCAAAATTATACCAAAGCAAAGAATGTTTTCCCTATTTCCTTACTATAATAAGTCAAAAGTTCCTTCTCAATCATATCTCAAGAAGAAGTTGTAAATGTGTCCCTTTTTTCAATAAAAACAACACATCAAGTACATATATACTTCTTAGTTTGTCTTCATTTTAGTCTCATCAAAATCTAGCTCTCTCATCCATTGGAGAATAATTTAAATTTATAGAGTCCGTTTGTTAGTGGGTTTGTGTTTTGTCTAGCACTGCTAGCGATTTATGTTGTATTTCACACTTTTGCATAATATTTGTGTTACTGCTTTTCCATTTATTTGTTGTCTCTCACGTTGTTGATATTATTTTTCGGGTTTTGTTGCCACATATCTATTGTCTCTGAGCCGGGGTCTCCCAGAAACAGCCTCCCTACCCCCTCCGGGGTAAGCGTAAGGTTTGCGTACACTCTACCCTCCCTAGATCCCACTGATGGGATTTTACTGTGTTGTTGTTGTTGTTTGTTAGTGGGTTTGGTTTGCAAATAAAAGTTTACAAAACACCTAGTTGTAGATACCCCTAACTTTTAACAAACCAAAACAAAGAGTTCAAACCTTCATTGTAAATTTGTGATGCCTAAACAGGGAAAAAACAATTATTTTCATATATATAAGCTTTTAAATCACCTTGAATATATATTTCAAAATTTATTATAGATTGCAGGTTTAAATTTTTGAATTGCCTTGTTAAAATTCTTGGCCCCGCCACTATACTGCCTGAAAGGGTGACCAAAACTCAACGCACAAGCATGTGTACAAAAAAAAAACCTAATTTACCTAAGACAAACCAAAAATCAACAAACATATGGAAACAAACCCTAAGTTCAAAATGAAAAAATACTCACTCAATACGCAACAAGAGTTAAAATTTACAAGGGGTGCAAGAAATTGGAAATTTTAGATGGAAAAGATTTGACCTTGTAAATCGAGAGAGCCATGGGAGATGAGTGCAGGGGGCTGAGTAACATCAGAGCCAATAGCTGCAGCGTTCTTTGGGGTGGTGGATTTCTTCGTAAATGATGATTTAGAATTGGATGGTTTAGTGATGCCACCGCCTTTCTTCTTTTGCTTGTAGAAACCTTTCATGTCTGATTTTGTTGCCATTGTTCTTTGCTCTATTTGACACTTTCAAATTTTGAATTTTGAATTTGGTTCTTATCTTAAGGAGTACTCAGAAGTTGGAGAATAAAAAGATTCTGTTTAGTGTATTGGGTTTTATATATATGTTAGGTTTTTGGGCCAAGCACCGACTTTCATTAGATTTGGACCCTCTTGGTCTCTCTTATGGGCCGTACTTCCTGCCTCTTCTTTGGGGCAAGTGCACAGATAGCCATTTTGAGGGACGCAATTTAGAGATTAGTCAATACTATTTAGTATTGAAATTTTAAATTAAAAATCTTAACTTCACGATAATTTAGAATATTTTTGTTTTGAAAAATTAAATTAAAAAAACTAAAATTCAGGACGCAATGGCTAATTCCTAAATAGTATCCCTTTAGAGTGACTACATGGTGTCATTTCTACCTCCTCTTTTGGGGCATTTGCGCATCCAGGAGAATTAAGGGAATTAAGTTAAATAGCCGCCCACCTAATCTTTTAAATTAAAAATAGTCGATGGATATACTTTTATATATATAGACAATTTATGTAACAATCTCTTACATCTATATCTGTTTTTTGAGTCACTATTGAAATACCTACTCTTAGCGTCGGCCTGAGGCCAAAGCGAGTAAAGCATTGGCTTGAGCCCCCAAATTCTAGGGGCTCCAAATTTCCTATAATTAGCCTTATGATTTAAAGATATTAAGAAAATATTGAATTTATTAGAGGGAAAAAAAGGTAAAAGGAATTGTAAACTTTGTAATTCATGCTGACCAAAAACTATTAATATAGAATAAGAGAAGCAAATTCATATGATTATGCCATGTGTCAAAATATAATGTGTCAAAATTTAGGACAAACCTCCAATGAATTTAGAGATTCAAAAACTATTTATAATTTTAAAAAAAAAGTAAAAAAATATTAAATCTTCAATTCAGTTAACTCATGGAATCCCACGTTTTTGGGAAGTTACTTGGTAAAATATTTGTTAAAACTAAATATAAGGAAAGCCAATATAAAGCAAAAAAATGGGCAAAAAAATAACCAAAAAATTTAGCATATTAGCAAAACAGATACAAAAATTCTATGCGGGACTAATGTTTAAAATATTAGTACTTAATTAAAATGACTTTAAAATATAAAAATAAAACCATTTAGAACAAAATAGAGGCGCATTGTATGCCATATATCGTGAACTGGTATCTCTTTTTCAAACGGCTCTACAACTTCTCACATTCAATTTCTAGGCAATTTGACATGGAAGAACAGAAGAAACTCGAAACAGGCAGAAACGGGCTAAATATTCCTCGAGTAAGAATGGTATGAACTTTTATCACTGTCACGACCCAAATCACACCTCAGGGATCGTGACGGCGCCTAACACAACACTTTCTAGGCAAGCCAATGTTAGAAGTCGATTAACTAATTTCCTTGATTAATTACTCGAGCATAAATAAATAAATTTCAATTGAGCCTAATTAAAACAATTCCCAACAAAAAATAAAACAAAATGATAACAATGACCATTTAAATAAAACTGATCACGAACTAATTATGTAAACAACTCTAAGACTACCCCAGGGTCTGGTGTCACAATCCACAAACTACTAAAGAATACTACAAGGGCTGAAAGAATTAGTGTAACTGTTCTGAATATAATAAAACAGTGTAAATAATAATAGGAGAAGACTCTCAGAATCTGCGAACGCCGGCAGATGTATACGAATGAATAGTCGCTCTAAATATCTCTACTGATGGTCAGTACCTGGATCTGCACAAAAGAGTGCAGAGTATAGTATCAGTACAACCGACCCCTTATACTGAGTAAGTGTCGAGCCTAACCTCGGCGAGCCTAAAATTAAAGTTATATGTTCAAATTCATTACTAGATTTTAAACAGTCTAACTAATCAAAGGCATGTGTTATTCATAGTAAAACAAGTGTACAAAACAGTTTGTTCTTCGAAGTAACTTGGAAGTACAAACAAATCACAATTTAGATAAGCCTTTTCATTCTTTTAAACTTACCTTCAGGAATGGTTATTAGCTTTAAATTTTCTTCAATTTCTTTGTTCTTATATTTGGTATTCATTCTTATAAATATTAGTCTTGGACTACACATACATATTTGTCGTTTTTCTTCATTTGCACTTTGCGCTTAAACCCCAACAGACCTTAGAACATTTTTGCGGCTTTGATAATACTGTTGGCTTCTCTGATGATTGGTTCTTTATTAGCTACTGAATATTTTCCATATATTATATTCAACAGTTTAGAAGCAATTGATGTTTTTATACAGACTCTGACATTCCATGGGCTTGCATAATGTACAGGTAAACCATTAAAGTATCAAGGTGCCTAAACTTAGGTTCATATAATAACCTTGATTTTGTTGCACTAGATGAATATTGTATACTTCGCGTCTTGAGTCTTTGAAAACGTTATGTCGCCATTTGTTGTATACTGGTGATAATGTAGCAAGGGAGATCATTAATCATCAATCTCTTTTCGCTTCAACAAGGCTATTCTGTAAGCTTATATATTGTTAATTTTGATAGCATTGCTGTATTTAAGTTGATTTGTTTTGATAACGACAAGAAAAAACTAACGATTTGTTGCCCAAACTATTTTACTTTTGCTTTGTGCGATACATATGGTATTATGTCACGACTCAAAATTCCACCACAGGCGTCGTGATGGCAGCCGATATTAATTATATTTTGAAGCCATTTTTTTTGTAATCAAAACTTACAGCTTAAAAAATATAAATATACAACCTTCCCAAGACTGGTAGTACTAAGTCACGAACTCTAACTGAATAGATGGAATGATCACGAGGACCAAATATTCAATACTGTTTGATTAAAATTTAACAGTAGAATAAAATGAAAAAACTCCAAGGGACTGCGACGACCAAGCAACTCTACCTTGAATTCTTACAATCCCGCTTTAACTCTGCTCAAGCCCGATATCTCCAATACCTGGCTCTGCACAAAAATGTGCAAAAGTGTAGTATGAGTACGTCGTGGTCGATACCCAGTAAATATCAAGACTAACCTCAATGGAGTAGAGACGAGGTACAGTCAAGACACTCACTAGTCTAATAACATGTGCAATATAATATACAAAATAACAGGAAACAAATAACATCAAGGCAACTTAAAACAACCAGTGATATGCACAATAAGACAATAAAATCACCCTTTAATATCGCTCATCAATTAACAAACACAATTACAGCCAGTTAAATCAAATTCTTCAATTAAATATCTTTCACATATAATTCCTACAAATAAAACTCTGTTCCAAATATAATTTCGTCGAATAAATATCTTTCAAACACAATTCTTTCAAATAATAGTCTTTCAAATATAATTTTCTTCAAGATAAATCTACCTGGATTCCGTTCCATAGTTCAGAATTGGTCATGCAGTACAGGGGGATCTCCCGAAATACGTCCGTAGTCCCAAAATAAATATGCAGTGCAGGAAAAAATATCAAGTTATGTCAATAATGAAGTAAGGCGACAAAGTAAATATCAAACTTGAAACAACGGAAATAATAACACATAAACAAGTGCACGGTATCACCCTTCGTGCTTTTACTCTCGTCCTCACCATAAAATCAACAGAAGCGGCACGACATCACCCTTCGTGCTTTTACTCTCGGCACGGCATCCATTAATATGGCACGGCATCACCCTTCGTGCATTAACACTCAAAATATCGGCACGACATCACCCTTCGTGCATTAACACTCACAATATCGGCACGACATCACCCTTCGCACATTAACACTCACAATATCGTCACGGCATTCATTAACACTCACTCACAATATCATGCACGACATCACCCTTTGTGCTTTTACACTCTTTCTCACCCAAACAAATGAGATGATAACATCCCGACAAGGAAATCAAAAATATAAACAATAATAGAAACTAAACCATCCCGGCAAGGGAGTCAACAATAGAAACAATATCATCCCGGCAAAGAAAAATAGCTATAACCAATCTCGCCTAATTAATTAGCTTCACGAAATAAATCTCAACTTGAACCAATATTCAGCAATAGGCAATACCAAGAAATACCATCAACATGAATAATCATCAAGTTAAGCCTAAGTAGTGCGTAATGAAAGATCATATCACAATTTGCCCAATGACCACACCCAAATTCCAAAGCTACAACCAAGTCAATTAATTTCACAACAAATAGTCAAAAGCTTCACACAATGTGTACAACACCCAAAACAAACAATAGAGATATAAATCACTCAACATAAATCAAAGTCTTCATTAAATTCAAAATTTTCAATAATTATATAAACACCTCTTCTTAAGCTTATTTAATTAATTATTTACAGAGAAAAAATCCATAATGAAATTAAATTTCAATAATTATCAAACCAACAAATTCACGGAATTACATAAATAATCAAGTAACAATCACATCAAATTATCATATAATAACAGAATCAACAACAACAAGGATTTAGGCACGACAAGTAGATGATTAAATATTTACCAACAATTATCCAATTTACCACACAATATGCTCAAGTCTTTAACTCAATAAAAATTTACAAGCCGAGTACGTACTCGTCACCTCGCGTACAGGGCTTTTCATATTTCACAAATGGCACATAAGACTCGATGCCTAAGGGGTAATTTTTCTACTCGAGGTTAAGCAAGACACTTACCTTTTTGAAGTTAGGCCGATATTCTAAAATCGCCTTCTTGCTTGAATTGACCTCCGCACCGCTCAAATCTATCAAAATTAATTGCATAACTTCATTAAAATTCGTCGGAAATAATTCCGAATAATAAAACTGCCACGAACCAAATTCCCAACCTTAAGGATCGTGATGGCGCCTAACACCACACTTGCTAGGCAAGCCAATGTTAGAATTCGATTAACTAATTTTCTTTGATTATTTACTTAAGCAAGAATAAATAAAATTAAAGTAAACTTAATTTAAATGATTTACGATAAAATACTCCAAATATAAAATATTAAATAATTAAATAAAACGAACCACGAACTAAGTATATAAATAACTCTAAGACTACCCCGGGGTCTGGTGTCACAATTCACGAACTACTACAAATATTGGGCTGAAAGAAATAGTATAACTGTTCCAAATATTATAAAACAACGTATGTAAAATATGAGAATACTCGCGGGATCTGCGAACGCCGGCAGATGTACGTCGTGTCTCCGAATGAATAGGAGGCTGCTCTACAAATCTCTACTGTTGGCTAGTACCTGGATCTACACAAAAGAGTGAAGAGTATAGTATCAGTACAACCGACCTCATGTACTGAGTAAGTGCCGAGCCTAACCTCGACGAAGTAGTGACGAGGCTACGGAGGGGATTTAGCAATAAACCTGTGACAATAATATATAACGCAAGAAGAAAATCTAAACAAATAAATTTAAATACTGCAACAATAATAAAATAACTCAGCCGCCTTTTCTAGGCCTCAGCTATAACCAATTCTCAACTAATTTCCGAGTTTTCAAACTTTAACTTTAAATAAAAATAGTATCAAAAATACGAAGAATAGTAAAATAAACATTTAAGCTTTTCAAGTCTTTATTTTCCTTGCAAATCAGTAAAAATATAAATGTCCTCCCTTATCGCTCCTTGTTGCGGCGTGCAACCCGCTCCCACCTGTCCACCCTTATTGCTCCTCCCTAAATATATCACCCTTATTACTCCTGTTGCGGCGTGCAACTCGATCTCACATGTCCACCCTTATCACTCCTTGTTGCGACGTGCAACCCGCTCCTACCAGACATATCTCATCAATTTATTCATAAATTTCACAATTCAGGCCAAGACTTTCACAATATTTTTGTTTCAACAATCTTAAATAAGAAACTGTATTTTTCTCATAAACTTAATCAATACCCTCTCGGCCATGAAACCGACAGGAACATCCGTATATATATATATATATATATATAAAAGAAACAATGCCAAACCGCTCAACCGTTTTGAACTACAAGGAATCCAGCTAAACAACCAATACTCTTTCCATTATAACCATAGCAATATTTAACAACAAGATAATAATGCCAAGTAGTCATAGAAACAATCATGAACATAGAACAATGAAGACAAGAATCAATTAACTTGGGGACGGGAAAAGGATCATGCTTAGCACGAAATTTGGTGGTGCATAGATACTCGTCACCCCACATATACACCACACACATGCATTTCACATAGCAAACAAGTGGGGAGTCCTATTCCCTCAAGTCAAAGTTAGACCAAACACTTACCTCAATCTCGCAATCAATTCACTGCTCTAGCACTGCCTTTCCGTTAGAATTTGCTTCTAATTTGCTTGAATCTAATCACAATTTGTTCAATGTTATCAATCATAGCCTAAAGGAATCATTTTTATTAAAAAGCAATAGTTTTCTTAAGTTTTCTTATTAAATTTCGAAAATTGACCCCGGACCCGCTTGGTCTAAACTCGAGGTTTGGACCAAAACCCGTTTACCCAATCTCCCCCGAGCACAGATATACCATTGGTATTGGAATCCGGCCTCAATTCGAGGTCCAATTCCCCAAAATTTGAAATTCATAAGTTCTACCCAAAAACCAAATTTTTATCATGAAAATTCTAGATTTTTGGTTGAAATCATTGTTAAAAGTTGTTGGGAATTGAAAGAAATTAGTTAGAGATCACTTACCAATGATTTGTAGAAGTTTGGGTCTTTGGAAAATCGCCTATGGAGGTTTAGGGTTTTAGAAAATTGGAACCCGTCAAAAAGCTGATATAACAGGCTGCGGGTCTCGCATTTGCGAACCCTGGGCTTTCCGGGGAGATATCGCAAATGCGAACAAGACCTCGCATTTGCGAACATGGTCCTTCGCATTTGCGACCCAGGACCTCGCATTTGTGAGATCATAGGCTGGACAATGCTTTCGCATTTGCGAAGCCCGACCTCGCATTTACGAGACCTGAGGCCTGCACACCAGATGTTCAGCTATTGGGGTATTTTTCTAAGTCTAGACACTCCGTAGCCTATCCGGAAATCACCTGAGCCTTCGTGGCTCCAAACCAAACATGCACACAAGTTTAAAACTATCATACGAACTTGTTCGTGCAATCAAATCATCAAAATCTACATATTTAGCCTTAAAACTCGAGATTTCCTCAAGAACACTCAAATTTCTAACTTTTCAACCGGATGTCCTAATTACATCAAATCAACTCCGATTCCCACGAAACTTCACAAATAGAACTTACATAACATAATGAACTTGTTACGGGCTCCGAAACTAAAATATGGGTCTGATATCATATATTTCACATATTATTTCATTTATTTATCTCTTGAATTAACCAGTAGAATAATTTTCTTCAAAAACTGTTCTCTAAGGATTGGGACCTCGAAATTCATTTCCGGGCATGCGCCCAAGTCCCATATTTTACTGCTGACCTCCCGGATCGTCAGAACGCGGATTCGGGTCCGTTTACTAAAAATGTTGACCAAAGTCAACTTTTATCAAATTTCAACTCTAGAAATTACTATTTCTCATATTTTCACATAAAAGCTTTCTGGTTTCACGCCCGGACTGTGCATGCAAATCGAGGTATTTAAAATTAGTCTTTTTATGGCTATTAAGCATGGAACGGAGTCTAAATTTATAAAATGACCCATTGGGTCATCACAATCTCCACCTCTAAAACACACGTTCGTCCTCGAACGGACATAGAAAGTTACCTGAATTTGCAAACAAGTGTGGATATCTACTTTGCATGTCCGACTCGGACTCCCAGGTAGATGCCTCAACGGGCTGGCCTCTCTACTGCACTCGAGCTGAAGGATAACTCTTAGATCTCAATTGGCGAACCTGTCGGTCTAAAATGGCTACCGGCTCCTCCTCATAAGTCAAGTCTTTGTCCAGTTAGACAGAGATGAAATCTAATACATGGGACGGATCACCATGATATTTTCGGAGCATAGATACATGGAATACCGGATAAACTGAGGATAACCCTGGAGGCAACGCAAGTCTATAAGCTACCTCCCCCACTCTATCACGAATCTCGAACGGCCCGATATACCTAGGGCTCAACTTACCCTTCTTCTCAAATCTCATAACACCCTTCATGGGCGACACACAAAGTAATACTCTCTCTCCAACCATGAATGCCACATCACGAACCTATGATCGGAATAACTCTTTTGCCTAGACCGAGCTGCACGAAGTCTCTCCTAGATAATCTTGACCTTATGTAGGGCCTCCTGAGCTAAGTCTGTACCCAACAACCGAGCCTCTCCCGGCTCAAACCATCCAACTGGAGATCTACACTGTCTACCATATAATGCCTCATAAGGAGCCATCTGAATGCTCGTCTGATAGCTATTATTATAAGAAAACTTCGCTAACGGCAAGAACTGATCCCATGAACCTCCAAAGTCAATAACATAAGCGCGAAGCATATCCTCAAATATTTGAATGGTACGCTCGGACTGCCCGTCAGTCTGAGGGTGAAATGTTGTACTCAACTCAACTCGGGTACCCAAATCACGTTGAACTGCTCTCCAAAAGTGCGAAGTAAACTGCGTACCCCGATCAGAAATGATAGAAACGGGCACCCCATGAAGGCGAACTATCTCCCGAACATATAACTCAGCAACCGACCTGAAGTATAAGTACTTGCCACCGGAATGAAATGTGCTGATTTAGTCAGCCTATCCACAAGAACCCAAACTGCGTCAAATTTCCTCTGAGTCTGTGGGAGTCCAACAACGAAGTCCATAGTGATACGCTCCCACTTCCACTCGGGAATCTATATCTGTTGAAGCAAACCACCAGGTCTCTGATGCTCATACTTTACCTGCTGACAATTTAAGCAACGAGCCACATACGCCACAATGTCCTTTTTCATCCTTCTCCACCAATAATGCTGCTTCAAATCTTGGTACATTTTTGCTGCACCTGGGTGAATAGAATACTTGGAGTTGTGAGCCTCCTCAAGGATCAACTCACGAAGGCCATCAACATTAAACACACACAACCTACCTTGCATCCTCAAAACGCCATCATCCCTAACTGTAACCTGCTTGGCATCACCGTACCAAACTATCTCCCTAAGGACCGCCAAATGTGGGTCATCATTTTGTCGCTCCCGAATACAGTCAATTAAAGAAGATCGAGCAAATGTACAATGTTTGAGGCCAACGGTCTCTTGCCAACTGGAATATACGCAAGACAGCCCATACACCCCTCCTTTCTACTCAATGCATCGGCCACCACATTGGCCTTCCCCGGGTGATACAATATAGTGACATCATAATCTTTTAACAACTCTAACCATCTCCGTTGTCTCAAATTTAGATCCTTTTGTTTGAACAAGTACTGGAGGCTGCGATGGTTAGTAAAAATTTCACATGGCACGCCATAAAGATAATGCCTCCAAAATTTTAATGCATGAACACTGGCTGCCGACTCCAAGTCATGAACATGGTAATTTTTCTCATGGACTTTCAACTGACGACACGCATATGCAATCACTCTGACATCCTGCATCAGCACTGCTCCAAGGCCAACTCGTGAAGCATCATAGTACACCGTGAAGGAACCTGAATCTGATGGTAACACCAATACCTGAGCTGAAGTCAAGGCTATCTTGAGCTTCTAAAAGCTCGCCTCGCGCTAATCTGACCATTTAAATGGGGCACCTTTCTGAGTCAATTTAGTCATTGGGGATGCTATGGATGAGAACCCCTCCACAAAACGACGGTAATAACCCGCCAAACCCAAGAAACTCCTAATCTTCGTAGTCGTAGTGGGTCTAGGCCAGTTCTTGACTGCCTCTATCTTTTTAGGATCAACCTGAATACCCTCTGTTGATAAAATATGACCCAAAAAGGCTACTGAATCTAAACAGAACTCACATTTAGAAAACTTGGCATACAACTGATTATCTCTCAAAGTCTGGAGTGCTATACAGAGATGCTGCTCATGCTCTTCCCGACTGCGGGAGTATATAAGGATGTCATCAATGAACACGATCATGAAAGAGTCCAGATGGGGATTGCAAACCCGATTCATCAAATCCATAAAGGTTTCTGGAGCATTAGTCAATCCAAAAGACATGACCAAAAATTCATAATGCCCATACCTCGTCCGAAAGGTTGTCTTAGGAACATCGGACACCCTAATCTTTAGCTGATGATAGCCCGACCTCAAATCAATTTTCGAAAATGCTCTAGCACCCTGAAGCTGATCAAATAGGTCATCAATCCTCGACAATGGATATTTATTCTTGATAGTAGCATTATTCAGCTGCTAGCAATCTATACACATTCTCATCGACCTATCTTTCTTCTTTACAAACAAAACCGGTGCACCCCAAGGCGAGACACTAGGTCTGATAAAACCCTTATCTAACAAGTCTTGCAACTGTTCTTTCAATTCTTTTAATTCCAGTGGGGTCATCCGATATGGAGGAATGGAAAAGGGCTGAGTTCCCGGAGCCACATCAATACAGAAATCAATATCCCTGTCGGGCGGCATACCCGGCAGGTCCGCCGGAAATACCTCAGGAAACTCACGCACGATAGGAACTGACTCTATGGAAGAAACCTCAGCATCG